>CM038673.1:85173789-85335375 GCA_021605145.1 Aegilops bicornis
TATCTGGTCTTGTAGCGCTAGCTAAGTACATGAGTGAACCGACAATTTGAGAGTATCTTAATTGATCTCTCGTTTCTTTCTTGTTTTTCCGAGTGTCATCTTTGGGATCATAAGGTGTTGGAGAAGGCTTGCTATCCATAAAACCGAATCGGTTCAAGACCTTCTCAACATAGTGAGATTGTGTTAATGTAATCCCACTCTCATCCTTAATAAGTTTGATGTTTAGAATTACATCGGCTTCTCCTGCATCTTTCATGTCAAAACTTTTTGATAGAAAAGACTTGACCTCATTAATTGCATTAATGTTTGTACCAAAGATCAAGATGTCGTCCACATACAAACATAATATGACACTATTGCCCCCACAATGGCGATAGTAAACACACCTATCAGCCTCGTTAATGAAAAATCCTGCGAAGTCAAAGTTCTTTCAAACTTCTCATGCCATTGCTTAGGTGCCTGTTTGCACCATACAAGGATTTTAACAACTTGCACACCTTTCTCTCTTCACCCTTTACCACAAACCCGTCAGGCTGATCCATATAGATCTCCTCTTCCAACTCTCCGTTGAGAAAAGCTGTCTTTACATCCATTTGATGAATGATAAGACCATAAGAGGCAGCCAAGGAAAGTAACACTCGAATGGTGATCATTCTAGCAACGGGTGAATAGGTGTCAAAGTAATCTTCGCCTTCTTTCTGAGTGTAGCCCTTGGCCACTACTAGCGCCTTTGTACTTATCAATAGTACCATCAGGCTTTAGCTTCTTTTGAACACCCACTTACAGCCCATGTGTTTACAACCATATGGTCTATCGCTTAGTTCCCAAGTTCCATTAGAAAGAATTGAGTCCATCTCATTATGAACAGCTTCTTTCCAATCATCTACATCCGAAGATGCATATGCTTCGCAATCGTCTTGGGTGTGTCGTCCACAAGGTATACAATAAAATCATCACCAAAGGATTTTGCAATCCTTTGTCTCTTGTTCCTTCTAGGAACTTCATTGTTATCCTTCTCAAGGACTTCCTCATGTGATTGTTGAAATATTCATCGGTTGTACTAGATTCAGGAATTATCTCGTAAGAAAATCTAGCAATGCTATGCATATCTTTCATAGGAAATATGTTCTCAAAAAATGTTGCACCACGAGATTCCATTATAGTATCAACATGCATATCAAGTACTTCAGATTTTACCACTAAAAACCTATAAGCAATGCTCCGTTGAGCATACCCTAGAAAGACACAATCCACTGTCTTTGGTCCAAGTTTGCGTTTCTTAGGAATAGGAATATTGACCTTTGCCAAACATCCCCAAGTGCGCAAATAAGAAAGTGATGGTTTTCTCCCAACCCACTCCCCATAAGGGGTTTTCTCTTTATTATTGTTGGGAACTCTATTCAGACATGACATGAAGTCAATAGAGCCTCCCCCACCATGCCTTAGATAAACCAGCGGTGTCTAACATGGCATTCACCAAGTCACTAATGTGCGGTTTTCCTCTCGGCCACTCCATTTGATTGAGGTGAATAGGGAGGCGTCCTCTCATGAATAATACCATGTTCCTCACAAAATTCATCAAAAACTTTTGGAAAATACTCTCCACCACGATCGGACCTAAGACGCTTGATCTTTCTCTCTAGTTGATTTTCAACTTCGGCTTTATAGATTTTAAAGTAGTCTAATGCTTCATCTTTAGTTTGCAACAAATAAACATAGCAAAATCTACTCGCATCATCAATCGAAGTCATGAAATATCTCTTTCCACCTTTTGTCAACACACCATTCATCTCACAAAGATCGTAATGTATGAGTTCTAGAGGTGCCAAGTTTCTCTCCTCGGCAGCCTTATGAGGCTTTCGAGGTTGCTTAGATTGCACACAACTATGGCACTTAGAACCTTTGGCAACCTGTGAAGTTCGAATTAAACTCATGCTTTGGATAGCGAGACATTAAACCAAAATTAATATGACATAAGCGAGAGTGCCAAATACTTGCATCATCATTAACACTAGCACAAATTTGGTTTATTGACTTATTGCAAAAATCTGAAAGAGAAAAGCGGAACAAGCCTCCGCACTCATAGCCTTTTCCTATAAATTGTCCAAATCTTGACACGATTACTTTATTGGACTCTAAAACTACCTTAAATCCATCTCGACATAGAAGGGAGCCGCTAACTAGATTCTTGTTCATAGTAGGGACATGCTGCACGTTCCTTAGTTGCACGATCTTTCCGAAGTAAACTTCAGATCCACCGTGCCAATGCCACGAGCGTAAGCATGTGACCCATTCCCCATTAGGACGGAAGAATCCCTTGCGACTGATAAGAAGTAAACAGGGAGATGTCGGCACACACATGAACGTTAGCACCGAATCAATCCACCACGAAGATGATCGAAATCGAAAGCACAATAGGTAAATTACCATACCCATCAAGATTGCTAGCGGTCACCATGTTGACAGTCTTGGAGCTTGTTTTCCCTCTGCGGTATGCACGTTCGTGGCATTCCTTGGAAAAGTGTCCAGGCTTCCCACAGGCGTAGCACTCTAGCTCAGCCTTGTTGAACTTCTTCTTCTTGAAGGTAGTAGTCTTGGTAGGCTTGCTGAAAACAGGTTTGTTCTTCCCTTTGTTCTTATTCGGTGGGTACCTCTGCACCATGTTAGCGATGGCTGAACCTCACCTCCTTTTTCGTGGTATCTTTAGCCCGAGCTTTTTCTTCAACATCAAGAGATGCAATCAGATTTTCAACCGATATCTCCTGTCTCTTATGCTTGAGTTGTGGCGAAATTCCTCCATGAAGGAGGCAACTTTGCAATCATGCACCCAGCCACGAATTTGTCGGGTAGAACACATTTAAGGAGTTCAAGTTCCTTCACAATGCATTGTATCTCATGAGCTTGTTCAACCACGCAGGCGGTTATTCACCATCTTGTAGTCATGAAAACTCTCCATGATGTACAGTTCCTTTGCTGCATCTGTTGCACGAATTTTGCATTCAAAGGCATCCCACAGAATTTTTCCGTCGTTTATGTGCATGTACAGATCACACAGACGGTCAGCAAGAACACTCAGAATGCATCCCACAAACATAGTATTGGCTTCCTGGAATTTTCTCCGATCTTCGTCGGTCATTTCCTCTGGAGCACCAACACTAGCGTGGAAAACTTTCAGAGCAGTAAGCCAGAGCGTGGTCTTCACCTGCCACCTCTTAAAGTGCACACCGGTAAACTTATCCGGCCTCAGTGCATCAGCGAATCTAGCCATGTTAACTCAGGAAATTGCCCATAATTAGGTTTTTGGATTGTTGGAATATTAGGCAAGTTCATGATTAATTCCAGTAAATAATTCATGACTATAAGAGATACTAGCATGCAATAATCTAGCAAACTAGAAGAACAGCAAGACATGCATAACAGCAGCAAACACGAAACAATAGTCTGTAGAAGCAGACATGAACAGAGGATGTTGGACGTCTTGATAAATCGTCGGCTATTATGGGTGCGGCAGTGTTGATGACTATGTTGGCGACGATCTGCTCTTGTGGCGATGAATACGACGATGAGTAGCACCGCCCGACTTGGACGGAAGACGACCCGTGATGACGAATTTGAGCGATCGCGCTGGCGCTTCCCAAAAACCTAATTCGTCCTCTCCGGTGCAGGATCGCAAAGACGAGCGGTTCCGGAGACCTGCTCTCCGCGCCGATGCACGCCCGGCGTTTGGGATGGAGTAGACTAGGTTGGCGGCGCAAGTTGTGAGATGAGGCAAAACCCTAGGTGTTTTTTTGTGTGTCTCTCGGCCGGTAGCTGTATATATATTAGGACCAGAGGCGGTATTGTGTCGCGACCACAATCCCAAACCGACTCGGTTTCTAATTCGTATATGCGCATGTCGCATGTACGTGCCGCCTCGCCTCGCCTCGCCCGAGCCGGGCCGAGGCCAGGCCGAGCCGAGGCCAAAGCGAGGCGAGGCCAGCAGCGTGTGGTTTTCCCTTTCTCTTCTCACACACCACTTAGAGTGGTGGAGAGAACCCACTATATAAAGAGGTCCAACTCTTCTTCAACTTCCAAGGTGGGACTAAACTTAGCACCACCACTTGCCATTTTACACATGGGCTTTGAGATTTCAGAAATTGCTATGGGCCTAGCCCATTAATTCTAACAGTTCACTGCTTTCGAGAGGCCAATGGTGTTGCTGATATGCTTGCGAAAAACTCCCTACGTAATAGCTCGTCTGAGTATTGGGATGGCCCCGTACTGGACTTTATTTCTCATCTCGTTGTACATGATCTTACCATTATATGAGGAATAAAGTTTTTTACCCGTAAAAAAAGTCAAACAAAGTATATCAAGTATATCAAACATTATAAAAGGAGTATTTGTACTGTATATATAGTTGATGTTGTATGTTGATGTTAATATATTTTTCTCTAAACTTGACCAAACTTTATGTGCTTTTTTTGCGAGAAAAAGGAGATTTCAATGCTTAACCAGTGTGGTTACAATTGTTGCTTATGTACAACAAATCGATCTCCGAGGGATCTAATCTAAGCCACACGGCAGCGCGCTTGTTGCGGTAACATAGTGGAGAAAGACCATGAGCCACGCCGTCGCACGAGCATCGTACAGTCGAGATGGTGAAATCCATGTCCTGCTGGAGAAGTCGTTTGATCTCGCCGATGATGCCAAGGCGATCTTGCTGAAGCCAGAGGCCTCAGTCGAGGCCATTCAAGGGCTCCGGCAACGACTACCTTACATGTGAGACGATCCTCCAGGGAGCCCTTCCACTTCTGTTGTCTCACTTAATTAATTAGGAGTACTTAAGTACCACTAATTTATTACTTCCTAATTTTCCTGTTGGAGTTAAACAAATCTTTAGTAGGACCCTATGCTGAATCATGTACGTGTGTATGTTTGTCTATGGAGGTGAATCATGTGGTGGAGCAGGGAGGGAATATTATTAGTGTCATGACATAATAGTGCTATTGTTTTGCATGTAAATTTATTGCCATTGGTTCAATGAGGCAATGTTTTGCGTATTGTCCATCATGAATTTGATGCTACTATTTGAGTAATATGCTAATGTCTTCCTATCCTTTCTCACTAAGCTAATGAAGGTTTCACCTTGTTCCTACTTGTGCAAACAGGGATCATGTTGTGACAATCATACATTTTAGTGGAACTACACAAGACAATACAATGAATCGTATCCCGGCCGATTGCTTTAACTCTGCTGGAAGTTCTTGATAATCTTTCGATATAATCTCAACACTGGTAAACAAGAGTGATTTCAACCATACATTTTAAGTGCACAAAAATATATACTATTGTGTGATTCCAGTGAGTGCTTGATCATCTCTTATGTGACTACATGAATAAGCTTTTTTTCTCAGGATGGTACGAGCCTAAGGCCTTCATCCATATTAGTTTGCTGTCATCTCTATTTTTATCGTGCTACTGTCATGAGAAACTCCTTTATCCTTACCTCCTTTTGGCGAGTAGCCGGACAGCTAGGACCGAACATGATAGAGCATTTTGAGGGTTTATTAGATGCCCGTGGCACATGCATACCCATGGATAATATCCTTTATAGCTTCAGCTTGTTCTTCCTTTGCTTTAAAGAAAAGAAGTGTGTCATCCGCAAAAGCGTATGAGAGATGCAGCACACCTCGACATATTTTGATTGGCTGAATTGCATTTGTCTCCACTCCTCAGATCAAAAGCGATGGCGGACCATCGACAACAAACAAGAATAATAACGGGATAGAGGGTCGCCTTGTCGGGCTGCGGTGCAAAGGAATCCAAGAGAGCTCCATTAAATTTAACCTGATACCTCACCGTGGTCACACAAGTCATGATCCACTGTATCCACCGGTGAGCGAAGCCCATATTTTGCATCGATTGCTCCAAGAACCTCCAATCCACGCGATCATACGCTTTGGATAAGTCCAGTTTGTATGTGCAAAAACTGCTATCCGGTTTTTTCTCCGTTGATAAAATGAAAGCATTCAAAAGCGAGAAGAGCGTTATGCATGATCAACCTTCCGGTACAAACGCACTCTGAGTGGGTGATATGATGTCATCCAATATTGATCGCAACCTGTTGACAAGGCACTTGGCAACAATTTTGTAAATCACGTTACAGAGGCTTATAGGGCGAAAGTGAGTTAATTTGACCGGATCATTAACCTTTGGAATAAGAAGAATGATTGCGTAATTAACATCAGGGGGCTTTTTTCGAAAAGGGGGGTCTGCCCGGGCTCTGCATCAGAATGATGCATACGGCCACATTTGTAAATAAAAGAGGTTCAACAACATCTTAGAGTCGTGAAACAAAATAAAGGCGAGCTCATATAGAGCCTCAACGCCAAAAACAAGAAAAGGCCATAAAGCCACAACCGTCTGGCATAATAAAGATAGGAAAACTAATCGCCTATCCTATTACATGACCGCCATCCAAACCGGTTGAAGATATCCCGCGCTACCATCTCTCACCGGACAGATCCGATAACCAAACGCTTCCTGGCCTCCGTCGGAGTGGGTAAGGACCACAAATGGATCAGCACCGTAGTACGGAATACAACCTGTAAAAAATGAATAGTAGTTATTCTGTTAAAAGCCAAATCATTTCTACAATTCCAAATTGCCCATAACAACGCACAAACTACTACACGAATGTGTCTAGCTGTATCGGACTCTATCCCATCCAGCCACATTTCAAATAACGAACGGACCGAACTCGGAGGAGTAATGTTAAAGGCAATTTGCACGATGCGCCACAAAATTCTCGCCAACAGGCACTCAAAGAAGAGATGCTTAATGGTCTCGTCCCAATCACAGAAACTACACCTAGTAGATCCTGTCCAATTGCGCTTAACCAAGTTGTCCTTTGTTGAAACGACTTGTTTATGGACAAACCACATAAACACCTTAATTTTCAAAGGAACTTTTACTTTCCAAACATGCTTGGAACTAGGAAATGACACTCGAGTTAATAACATCGATGTACATCAACTTAACAGTAATTTGTCCATACCTAGTAAGTTTCCAATACAACTGATCTGGCTGATGAGCTAGCTGAACTTCCATCAGTCTACACACCAGATGAAGCCAAGCTTCCCATCTATCACCAACAAGCACCCTCCAAAACTGGATATTAAGGGAATGGACTGCATAATCGTTGCAACAAAGCGCATCACGTCATTTGAACAATACGACATCTGAGGGTTGGGTCTTGGGCGCCAACGGTGTATCACCAAGCCAAGTATCCTCCCAGAAACAGGTATCGTTGCCATCACCGACAATAAACTTTGTTCTATTAAAGAAGGCTGCCTTAACTCTCATAAGCCTCTTCCAAAACGGCGAATCAGTTGGTCTCACTGTCACATGTGACAAAGTCTTGGAATGCAGATACTTGTTACGGAGAATCTGCGCCCAAGTTGCATCGATCTCAACCGATAGCTTATACTGACCACTTCATCGAAAGGTGCATCTGTTCTTGACCTCAAGATTCTCGATGCCTGCACCCCTTGGTCCTTTGGTCTACAAATAACATCCCACTTGGCGAGTCTATACTTTCTCTTTAGTTCATCACTCGCTAAAAAATCTTGATCGGTAGAAGTCCAGCCTTTTCCTAACCCCAACTGGAACCTCGAAGAAAGATAGTAGGAACATCGGCATACTCGTGAGCACCGAATTAACAAGAATCAACCGGCCTCCATATAAGACATAAGTTTGCCCTTCCAGCAACTAAGTTTCTTCTCGAACCGATCTTCGATGCATTTCCACTCTCTGTTTGTTAGCTTACGATGGTGAGTGGGTATACCTAGGTAAGCAAAAGGTAAAGCCCCTAATTCACATCCAAACAATTGCCTATAAGCCTCTTGTTCCTCCTTGGCTCTACCAAAGCAGAACAACTCGCTTTTATAAAAGTTAATCTTTAAACCGGTCAATTGTTCAAATAAGCATAACACCAGCTTCATATTTCTCGCTTTTGCCAAGTCATGCTCCATAAAGATGATTGTATCATCAGCGTAGTGAAGAATGGACACACCCCCATCAACTAGGTTAGGCACCAAGCCACCCACCTGACCGGCCTCCTTTGCCCTACCTATGAGAATTGCCAACATGTCAACCACAATGTTGAACAGAATAGGGGACATTGGATCTCCTTGCCTCAGACCTTTGTGTGTCTGGAAATAATGACCTATATCATCATTCACTTTAATTCCAACACTCCCTTTTTGCGTAAAGGATTCTACCTGGCGTCGCCAAGCCTCATCAAACCCCTTCATGCGCAAGGCCTGTTGAAGGAAGGGCCATTTGACTTTGTCGTACACTTTCTCGAAATCCACTTTGAAAACAACCCCATCCAGCTTTATCGTGTGGATTTCATGAAGCGTTTCATGAAGGACCACAACCCCCTCAAGGATGTTCCTGTCCGGCATGAAAGCAGTTTGGGTAGGCTGCACAACAGCATGCGCGATCTGTGTGAGCCTATTAGTCCCGACCTTGATGAAAATTTTGAAACTAACATGAGGGGGCATGACGACGGTCTGAGAAAATGTCTTTAATGCGCCAATAATTTCCGCTTTCAAACATAATCAGATCCATTGGAAAAAGCGAGCTGGAAATCCATCCTTCCCAGGAGATTTTAGGGGACCGATTCGAAACAGACTACGTATCACTTGTCTCTTTATCTGTAAAGGGAGCACACAATTTATCATTCATTTCATTGGTCACCACTCGCTGCAGCAAGTTTAACACAGGCTCAGGTTGTAGTGTGTCGTCCCGAGTAAGTAACTGCTGAAAGCACCCATTCACCATAATGCCATAACTATTAAATCCTCCTGCGTATTACGGTGTCATCCACTAATTTTTGACCCTGTTTTTCCTTGCTCTCCACAGATTTATTGTAAAAATATTAGTGTTCTGGTCTCATGCTTGGAGCCAGTCAATCTTGACCTTTGCAGCCAATAATTAATAAAGTGGCTGCATGCATCGTCCAGATGCAGAGGCCGGGGGTCTTCCTCCTTCTTAAATAAAATCTCCTCCCTATAGAGAAGTTCGTTCATCTCATCCGTCACGCCATATCTCGTCTCGATTGGCATTCATGTTAAGGAGTTCCTCTAGTTGAGTCTGACACTATTCGAGTTGCCAGGTCACACTTCCAATTTTTTCTCTACTCCAAACATGTAACTCATCCATCAGGGGGCACTAGTAGAAAAGGGGGCAAAGGTCCAGGCCGGGTCAGCCCATTAGTCCCGGTTCAGTCCAGAACCGGGACCCATGGGGGCATTGGACCCGGTTCGTGAGCCGAGGGCGGCCGGCCACGTGGGCCATTGGTCCCGGTTCGTCTAGACTTTTGGTCCCGGTTGGTGGGGACGAACCGGATCAATGGGCCTCGCTCCTGGCCCACCACCATTGGTCCCGGTTGGTGGCTTCAACCGGGACCAAAGTCTGCCATTTAGTACCGGTTCATGACACCAACCGGGACCAACGATATGCCTATATATACCATGCCAAAATGAAAGAGAGGCGCAATGCTCACCTGCACCTTGCTTAGCTTCAGACCAACGTGCAGGTGAGCACTGCGCTTCTCCCTTCATCGTCTCTACAATCAGGGCTTATAAACCGCTGCGAGTGCCTCTCGCTTGGCGAGGTGGGACTAAAAAACAGCTGCAGAAAGAATCAACTAAAAAACTCTTTTACCGGTTCATGCCACGAACCGGTACTAAAAGGTGCTCGTGGGCCACCAGCCTTAAAACCTGTACCAAATAAAATGCCTTTGTAACAGCCTTAGAACTGGTACTAAAGGAATCAACTAAAAAGCTTTTATAAACCTCTAGTATTATTGAAACTAAAATTATATAGAATTTTGTTACAAACTTTAATAGCAAAAAGAATTATCATAAAAGAAAATAAATAAGTAATTAAAATTCTTTCAAAACATT
Organism: Aegilops bicornis; assembly: GCA_021605145.1. Classification (NCBI taxonomy): domain Eukaryota; kingdom Viridiplantae; phylum Streptophyta; class Magnoliopsida; order Poales; family Poaceae; genus Aegilops; species Aegilops bicornis. Next base: position 85,183,746 of record CM038673.1, read on the forward strand.
AAAAGCAAAAAGAATTATCATAAAAGAAAATAAATAAGTAATTAGAATTTTGTTACAAACTTTAATAGCAAAAAGAATTATCATAAAAGAAAATAAATAAGTAATTAGAATTCTGTTCAAAACATTAAAAGCAAAAAGAATTATCATAAAAGAAAATAAATAAGTAATTAGAATTTTGTTAAAAACTTTAATAGAAAAAAGAATTATCATAAAATAAAATAAATAAGTAATTAGAATTCTGTTCAAAACATTAAAAGCAAAAAAAAATATCGTAAAAGAAAATAAATAAGTAATTAGAATTTTGTTACAAACTTTAATAGCAAAAAGAATTATCATAAAAGAAAATAAATAAGTAATTAGAATTCTGTTCAAAACATTAAAAGCAAAAAGAATTATTATAAAAGAAAATAAAGTAATATAAAAGTGTAAAATAAAGCCCAATATGGTCCAAAACAGTAGATAATATAGCATGGAGCAATCAAAAGTATAGATACGTTGGAGACGTATCATGCACTAGTCCTAAGATGGTTCGCTAACACACATCATTCTGGTAATTAAACACAGGGCAATGCAAACTACCCTGAAGGATTAGCGCGACCAACTATTTCTTGTCATCGATCTCTCGGGCAATGACCACAGCACGGACAACGGCATGGGAATCGATTTACGGAAGGCGATGTCCACAGGGGATCGCGACATCGGAATCGATCTTCAGGCGATGTCCACAGGATGGACAGCGGCATCGGAATCGATCTTCGGGGCGATGCCAACAGGACGGGCCGCGACATCGGAATCATCAAGGACATCCACCGGCACCTGCACAACCCTAACATATTAGCAAGCACATTGCAAATAATAAAAAATCACAACTATGGTAATAAGCCATTATTTTTACCTTGTCTTTGCTCACGGAGGATCTCATCCCTCCGGGGCCATCTCCTCGTCCTCGATGGGGGCCATCACCTTGCCAGGGGAATACTGCTTCTCAACGGCGACTATCTCCTCAAACTCGGCCTTGAGCCTCGCATAGGTGGCCATCAGAGTTCCTGGGGTAGGCATGGTGGGGCCCTTGTTCTTCCAACTTTCTTTGAGGAGTTCATCCGCCAACGTCGTCAACTCTTTGGCCAGTGCTTGTTTCTTGGAGTTCTTCGTCTCCATTGGTTGGCCCGCCAACATGGTCAACTCGTTGGTCGGTGCTCGCTTCCTGGAGATCGCTGTCTCCAGTGGGTTGTCCGCCGGCAACTCTTTGCCTAGTGCTCCGGTGATCCATCAATGAGCTGACAAACAAAAAGCAATTGAAAGGAAACCACAATCGCAATGAAAACAGGAAAAGAATAGGATGTGAGAATCGGTCGGTGCTTCGCAAAAAGAAGATTCTTGGAATGAAAATATAGCAGCATAACTGATTCTCCCAGCTTTCCTTCGCTTGCATGCAGAAGAAAAATGGCGAAATGAGTAGCACAGGTGAGGTTTTCTTCAAGAAAGGGAAGAAAGGGCTTGAACGAAGCGTTCAGGAAATGATGGTTGCTTCGTCCAGTCCAACTTGGAGGCCACCTTACCACCGATGGTAAAGGTGTGGGTTTTGTGATATGACGGGTCATGACGGCCACACCGAGGGTGACAGTGAGTCTCATTGTAGCACCTCGCTGTGATTTGGTGGATGGCACACGGGCGGATGCTTTGAAATGTCCCGCATGTAGATAGAGCGGCTAGTCATATAGGAGTGCTCAATATTGTGCACCGCGACCAAAGGCGGAGAGGAAAATAAGAGAACTACGCAATTAATGCATCAGTTTAATTAGGGTAGTTTTGTAAAGTACGAGATACATTCCTCCAATCGAAAAATGCCTTGGTTCATGAGATTTGAGATTTGAGCCCTATAAACCGGAAGGCAGGGAGTACTGCACACGGTGTAGTCTAGTCACTTGTTGAAATCTCTAAAAAGGCAAATACTCCTTTTCGGGTTACAGGGCTATACTACTCCCTCCGTCTAGGTGTGTAAGTCATCTTACGAAAACCAAATAGTCCCAAAACACTTAGGCGCGGTGCATTAACTTCTACCTTGTTTCTTGTTTCTTGACATATCAACCAATAAGAGATGAGAGGTGTGCATGCTTTTAATGACTTGCAATGGCTAGTTCATTGCATGCAATGCTATTAATTAGAAATTAAACATTGGTGACCCTAGAGGAAATGGTGCTAAGCGCGTGGACCTATGCAGAATGAGTATCAACCAATGGATGATGGAGTTTAATTGTTAAACAATAGCAATTTTGTCTCATGCAAGAGCGTGGCTAGTATATGCGTGCTCCAAGGTACCGCACCACGCGAGCGTTCGCAACTGCCACGTTCAGGTTGCGCTTGGCTCTTCGCCTCTTCGAGAAGACGAACAATGATGTTACTCCTACTTCTACAGTATCGAATCCACTGCTGCATGTTCGTCCACCTCATGCGGGAGGGATAGCGTGTAGCGAAAGCTTCTACTTACTGCTCCTGCCTTTGCGTCTATGACAGGTGGGCCCAACAGGTGGTTGGCCCTCCTGTCATGCAGCCAAAGGTAGGTGCAGTTAAGGCACCGGAGCTCAGTCCGCGAGGGAGAGGGCGTTGTAGTAATAAAATTTCTCGGCCTTGTACGAGTTGACGCGACACATCAAAGCACTGCACTCGATATAAGTCTTTTTACACATTTCAAATGGACTACTTCATATGTAGACATATTCTGCCTCGTATGTAGTCACTTGTTCCAATCTCTAAAAAGACTTATATTTGGAAACAGAGAGAGTAAAACACATGCATGCATACCCTGACTTTCCTTTTGATACTTGCATGTGTTGATTTGATGCACCTTGCCAAATTTTGACTATAAATTTAACTAACCAAATTTTCATGCATGTCACAAAAAATTATGGGGCTGTTTGGATTGTGACTATGTTTGTCTTATGTTGCCACATTATTTTTCCCACACTTGCCTAACCTGAGTTGCTCAAATTGTTAGACACACTTTGGCTTGCCTAAGGGAATCTTGCTGAATTTTGTGTCTATGACATGTGGGGTTCACTGCTAATAAAAAATTCTTGTCTTAGGTGTGGCTAATAAAAAAGACTTATATTTAGGAACGGAGGGAGTAGAAAATATAAATAATAATGCATGTTGGGGCAACCCATGTTTTCGCTAATTTTAGGCGTGGGCTTGTTCACAATTTTACGAGGGTGGTTGTTCATTTAATGGAGGGACTTGTAGTACCGGACTTGAACGATACAAAGTGCGACCTGGCACACCGTAACACCACTTGGAACAAGCGGGTAGCTATCTCAAAAAACAATCAACAACTAAAAAAACCGTGACCTGGCATGTAGTAGTACACAATTTTAAACGATTGATTTGATGGAGTGAAAAAAGAAAACTAGCCCACTACGTATATATAGGCCGGAGCCTCCGCGCTTGCTTGCTAGGGTTGCTCTATTCACAAACTCTCATCCTCTCCAGATCTAAACAAGATAAGGGTAGTAACACTGTCTTTCTCCCATCAAAAAACACTGGCTTTCTATCCTCACTGCTGGTTACAGATTCGGGCGTATCCCCCTCCGCCGGTGAAGGGGAGGAGGGGCAGCGTTTAGGCCGTCGTCGACAGCGAGGGAGGAGACCCATTGCCGGCCGCACCATTATCTCTGGCCGAGCGCCGGCGCGGGAGGTCCTATGATCCCTTCGTCGTTGCATGTGGGCGGATCCGGCCTCCCGCCACCCACCTATCCACATCCCGACGACCTTCAGGTATATCTTCGTTCGAAACCGCCTTAGCTCTACTTCCCCAGCTTGCTACGTCGCTGCATGTGCATCATTTTCTACCTCTTAGCCCCTCTTGATCGGATGGTCCAACGTCACCTATTTTTTTCTTCTATTGTTAGAGGTAAAGCTACTTCATGGAGTCGAATCTTGTACTCCCTCTGTTCGAAAATACTTGTCATTGAAATGGATGCATCTAGATGTATTTTAGTTCTAGACACATCCATTTTGATGACAAGTAATTCGAACGGAGGAGTACTTGGTTCAAACAAGAAATAAAGTGGGGTGGGGAATTTAGTATGTACATCGGACTTGGTACAAACAGGAAGAAAAGGGGTGAAAGTAGTACAGATCGGTCATCCAACCGGTCTCTTGGTCGAAAACGGAAACATAGGGGTGACGCTGTACACAGTGGTATGACCAGGACTAGATTTGCTATCCACACATAGGAGTAGGTGGCTAGAGTGAACAAAAATGGGACCAACCCAGATATGTTTCTTGGATGTTTGTTTCTCGGGGCAACAAACTATGAATCACCACTTTATGACCCTGTTTACGTACATGGTGCTAGACTGTTGGTGCACCCACTGTCCCATGCCCTTATACCAAATATTTAGGTGTTCTTAATATAATGTCCCTGGTAAAAATGAAGCCATGCCACTGTTATAAGCCATGACAAGTTTAGCCAAATGTTTTTTTACTGTAATTGTTTGAGACTTTATTTGTTCCCTCTGTACCTTTTTGTGCAAACAGGGATATCCAATTCACACAGTTCTTTGTTGTGACCTTTTGGTGCACTGCACAAAACTCTTCTTAAAAGAAGTGACTTTTGTGTTGTTTAACTGGAATGTCAGAATGGAATAGGGTGTTCATTTCATTGGAACTGCACAAAGGGAGATCTGTGTTCCAATCCTCATCATACATATTGGCGCCATAACCTTCCTTTAGGTAAGAATGATATTTAATGCATGTGTTCATCTCTATTTTCCGACTGCCATGAGAAAATAATGCTATTTTTTACTAGTACACTTGTACTCCCTCACTGACAAAACCAATTCTGAATTAAAGGCCAATCATGTACTTGGTTTCACCAACTGGTGAGGAGAAAGAGAAACAGAGCATGAAGAGGAAGAAGAAGAATAAATAGTGCCAAGGCGATCTTGCTGAAGCCAGAGGCCTCAGTCGAGGCCATTCAAGGGCTCCGGCAACGACTACCTTACATGTGAGACGATCCTCCAGGGAGCCCTTCCACTTCTGATGTCTCACTTAATTAATTAGGAGTACTTAAGTACCACTAATTTATTACTTCCTAATTTTCCTGTTGGAGTTAAACAAATCTTTAGTAGAACCCTATCTTTGAATCATGTACGTGTGTATGTTTGTCTATGGAGGTGAATCATGTGGTGGAGCAGGAGGGAATATTATTAGTGTCATGACATAATAGTGCTATCGTTTTGCATGTCAATTTATTGCCATTGGTTCAATGAGGCAATGTTTTGCGTATTGTCCATCATGAATTTGATGCTACTATTTGAGTAATATGCTAATGTCTTCCTATCCTTTCTCACTAAGCTAATAAAGGTTTCACCTTGTTCCTACTTGTGCAAACAGGGATCATGTTGTGACAATCATACATTTTAGTGGAACTACACAAGACAATACAATGAATCGTATCCCAGCCGATTGCTTTAACTCTGCTGGAAGTTCTTGATAATCTTTCGATATAATCTCAACACTGGTAAACAAGAGTGATTTCAACCATACATTTTAAGTGCACAAAAATATATACTATTGTGTGATTCCAGTGAGTGCTTGATCATCTCTTATGTGACTACATGAATAAGCTTTTTTTCTCAGGATGGTACGAGCCTAAGGCCTTCATCCATATTAGTTTGTTGTCATCTCTATTTGTATCGTGCTACTGTCATGAGAAACTCCTTTATCCTTACCTCCTTTTGGCGAGTAGCCAGACAGCTAGGACCGAACATGATAGAGCATTCTTGAGGGTTTATTAGATGCCCGTGGCACATGCATACCCATGGATAATATCCTTTATAGCTTCATCTTGTTCTTCCTTTGCTTTAAAGAAAAGAAGTGTGTCATCATCCATAAAAGCGGATGAGAGATGCCCGCACACCTCGACATATTTTGATTGGCTGAATTGCATTTGTCTCCACTCCCTGTATCAAAAGCGATGGCAGACCATCAGCAACAAACAAGAATAATAACGGGATAGAGGGTCGCCTTGTCGAAGCTGCGGTGCAAAGGAATCCAAGAGAGCTCCATTAAATTTAACCTGATACCTCACCGTGGTCACACAAGTCATGATCCACTGTATCCACCGGTGAGCGAAGCCCATCTTTTGCATCGATTGCTCCAAGAACCTCCAATCCACGCGATCATACGCTTTGGATAAGTCCAGTTTGTATGTGCAAAAACTGCTATCCGGTTTTTTCTCCTGGTTGATAAAATGAAAGCATTCAAAAGCGAGAAGAGCGTTGTCTGTGATCAACCTTCCAGGTACAAACGCACTCGAGTGGGTGATATGATGTCATCCAATATTGATCGCAACTTCGCTGACAAGGCACTTGGCAACAATTTTGTAAATCACGTTACAGAGGCTTATAGGGCGAAAGTCAGTTAATTTGACCGGATCATTAACCTTTGGAATAAGAAGAATGATTGCGTAATTAACATCAGGGGGCTTTTTCGAAAAGGGGGGTCTGCCCGGGCTCTGCATCAGAATGATGCATACGGCCACATTTGTAAATAAAAGAGGTTCAACAACATCTTAGAGTCGTGAAACAAAATAAAGGCGAGCTCATATAGAGCCTCAACGCCAAAACAAGAAAAGGCCATAAAGCCACAAACTGCGGCATAATAAAGATAGGAAAACTAATCGCCTATCCTATTACATGACCGCCATCCAAACCGGTTGAAGATATCCCGCGCTACCATCTCTCACCGGACAGATCCGATAACCAAACGCTTCCTGGCCTCCGTCGGAGTAAGGACCACATATGGATCAGCACCGTAGTACGGAATACAACCTGCAAAAAATGAATAGTAGTTATTCTGTTAAAAGCCAAATCATTTCTACAATTCCAAATTGCCCATAACAACGCACAAACTCCTACACGAATGTGTCTAGCTGTATCGGACTCTATCCCATCCAGCCACATTTCAAATAACGAACGGACCGAACTCGGAGGAGTAATGTTAAAGGCAATTTGCACGATGCGCCACAAAATTCTCGCCAACAGGCACTCAAAGAAGAGATGCTTAATGGTCTCGTCCCAATCACAGAAACTACACCTAGTAGATCCTGTCCAATTGCGCTTAACCAAGTTGTCCTTTGTTAAAACGACTTGTTTATGGACAAACCACATAAACACCTTAATTTTCATAGGAACTTTTACTTTCCAAACATGCTTGGAACTAGGAAATGACACTCGAGTTAATAACATCGATGTACATCGACTTAACAGTAAATTGTCCATACCTAGTAAGTTTCCAATACAACTGATCTGGCTGATGAGCTAGCTGAACTTCCATCAGTCTACACACCAGATGAAGCCAAGCTTCCCATCTATCACCAACAAGCACCCTCCAAAACTGGATATTAAGGGGAATGGACTGCATAATCGTTGCAACAAGCGCATCACGTCGCTGAACAATACGATACAGGGTTGGGTACTGGAGCGCCAACGGTGTATCACCAAGCCAAGTATCCTCCCAGAAACAGGTATCGTTGTCATCACCGACAATAAACTTTGTTCTATTAAAGAAGGCTGCCTTAACTCTCATAAGCCCCTTCCAAAACGGCGAATCAGTTGGTCTCACTGTCACCTGTGACAAAGTCTTGGAATGCAGATACTTGTTACGGAGAATCTACGCCCAAGTTGCGTCAGTTCAACTGATAGCTTATACAGCCACTTCATCGAAAGGTGCATCTGTTCTTGACCTCAAGATTCTCGATGCCTGCACCCCTTGGTCCTTTGGTCTACAAATAACATCCCACTTGGCGAGTCTATACTTTCTCTTTAGTTCATCACTCTGCTAAAAAAATCTTGATCGGTAGAAGTCCAGCCTTTTCCTAACCCCAACTGGAACCTCGAAGAAAGATAGTAGGAACATCGGCATACTCGTGAGCACCGAATTAACAAGAATCAACCGGCCTCCATATAAGACATAAGTTTGCCCTTCCAGCAACTAAGTTTCTTCTCGAACCGATCTTCGATGCATTTCCACTCTCTGTTTGTTAGCTTACGATGGTGAATGGGTATACCTAGGTAAGAAAAAGGTAAAGCCCCTAATTCACATCCAAACAATTGCTTATAAGCCTCTTGTTCCTCCTTGGCTCTACCAAAGCAGAACAACTTGCTTTTATAAAAGTTAATCTTTAAACCGGTCAATTGTTCAAATAAGCATAACACCAGCTTCATATTTCTCGCTTTTGCCAAGTCATGCTCCATAAAGATGATTGTATCATCGGTAGTAGTGAAGAATGGACACACCCCCATCAACTAGGTTAGGCACCAAGCCACCCACGACCGCCTCCTTTGCCCTACCTATGAGAATTGACAACATGTCAACCACAATGTTGAATGTAATAGGGACATTGGATCTCCTTGCCTCGAGACCTTTGTGTGTCCGGAAATAATGACCTATATCATCATTCACTTTAATTCCAACACTCCCTTTTTGCGTAAAGGATTCTACCTGGCGTCGCCAAGCCTCATCAAACCCCTTCATGCGCAAGGCCTGTTGAAGGAAGGGCCATTTGACTTTGTCATACGCTTTCTCGAAATCCACTTTGAAAACAACCCCATCCAGCTTTTTTGTGTGGATTTCATGAAGCGTTTCATGACGGACCACAGCCCCCTCAAGGATGTTCCTGTCCGGCATGAAAGCAGTTTGGGTAGGCTGCACAACAGCATGCGCGATCTGTGTGAGCTTATTAGTCCTGACCTTGATGAAAATTTTGAAACTAACATGAGGGGGCATGACGCCGGTCTGAGAAAATGTCTTTACTGCGCCAATAATTTCCGCTTTCAAACATAATCAGTTCCATTGGAAAAAGCGGTGAAATCCATCCTTCCTGTGAGATTTTAGGGGACCGATTCAAGCAGACTATGTATCACTTGTCTCTTTATCTGTAAAGGGAGCACACAATTTATCGTTCATTTCATTGGTCACCACTCGCTGCAGCAAGTTTAACACAGGCTCAGGTTGTAGTGTGTCGTCCCGAGTAAGTAACTGCTGAAAGTACCCATTCACCATAATGCCATAACTCATAAATCCTCCTGCGTATTACCGGTGTCATCCACTAATTTTTTGACCCTGTTTTTCCTTGCTCTCCACACAGATTTATTGTAAAAATATTAGTGTTCCGGTCTCATGCTTGGAGCCAGTCAATCTTGACCTTTGCAGCCAATAATTAATAAAGTGGCTGCATGCATCGTCCAGATGCAGAGGCCGGGGGTCTTCCTCCTTCTTAAATAAAATCTCCTCCCTATAGAGAAGTTCGTTCATCTCATCCGTCACACGCCATATCTCGTCTCGGTCAGCATTCATGTTAAGGAGTTCCTCTAGTTGAGTCTGGCACTATTCGAGTTGCCTGGTCACACTTCCAATTTTTTCTCTACTCCAAACATGTAACTCATCCATCAGGGGGCACTAGTAGAAAAGGGGGCAAAGGTCCAGGCCGGGTCAGCCCATTAGTCCGGTTCGATCCGTAACCGGGACCCATAGGGCATTGCACCCTGTTCGTGAGCCCCGGGGGCCGGCCGGGCCACGTGGGCCATTGGTCCCGGTTCGTATAGACCTTTTGGTCCCGGTTGGTGGGACGAACCGAGATCAATGGGCCTCGCTCCTGGCCCACCACCATTGGTCCCGGTTGGTGGCTTGAACCGGGACCAAAGTCTGCCCTTTAGTACCGGTTCATGCCACCAACCGGGACCAATGATATGCCGATATATACCATGCCAAAATGAAAGAGAGGGCAATGCTCACCGCACGTTGCTTAGCTTCGTGCCAACGTGCGGTGAGCACTGCGCTTCTCCCTTCATCGTCTCTACACTCAGGGCTTATAAACCGCTGCGAGTGCCTCTCGCTTGGCGAGGTGGGACTAAAAAACAGCTGCAGAAAGAATCAACTAAAAAACTCTTTTACCGGTTCATGCCACGAACCGGTACTAAAAGGTGCTCGTGGGCCACCAAATTTTAAAACACTGTACCAAATAAAATGCCTTTGTAACAGCCTTAGAACTGGTACTAAAGGAATCAACTAAAAGCTTTTATAAACCTCTAGTATTATTGAAACTAAAATTATATAGAATTTTGTTACAAACTTTAATAGCAAAAAGAATTATCATAAAAGAAAATAAATAAGTAATTAAAATTCTTTCAAAACATTAAAAGCAAAAAAGAATTATCATAAAAGAAAATAAATAAGTAATTAGAATTTTGTTACGAACTTTAATAGCAAAAAGAATTATCATAAAAGAAAATAAATAAGTAATTAGAATTCTGTTCAAAACATTAAAAGAAAAAAGAATTATCATAAAAGAATATAAATAAGTAATTAGAATTTTGTTACAAACTTTAATAGCAAAAAGAATTATCATAAAATAAAATAAATAAGTAATTAGAATTCTGTTCAAAACATTAAAAGCAAAAAGAATTATCATAAAAGAAAATAAATAAGTAATTAGAATTTTGTTACAAACTTTAATAGCAAAAAGAATTATCATAAAAGAAAATAAATAAGTAATTAGAATTATGTTCAAAACATTAAAAGCAAAAATAATTATTATAAAAGAAAATAAAGTAATATAAAAGTGTAAAATAAAGCCCAATATGGTCCAAAACAGTAGATAATATAGCATGGAGCAATCAAAAGTTATAGATACGTTGGAGACGTATCATGCACTAGTCCTAAGATGGTTCGCTAACACACATCGTTACGGTAATTAAACACGAGGCAATGCAAACTACCACGAAGGATTAAGCGCGACCAACTATTTCTTGTCATCGATCTCTCTGCAATGACCACAGACGGACAACGGCATGGGAATCGATTTACGAGGCGATGTCCACAGGATCGACCGCGACATCGAATCGATCTGCAGGGCGATGTCCACAGGATGGACAGCGGCATCGGAATCGATCTTGAGCGATGCCAACGGGGCCGGGCCGCGACATCGGAATCATCAAGGACATCCACCGGCACCTGCACAACCCTAACATATTAGCAAGCACATTGCAAATAATAAAAAATCACAACTATGGTAATAAGCCATTATTTTTACCTTGTGCTGCTCACCAGAGGATCTCATCCCTCTGGGGGCCATCTCCTCGTCCTCGATGGGGGCCATCACCTTGCCAGGGGAATACTGCTTCTCAACGGCGACTATCTCCTCAAACTCGGCCTTGAGCCTCGCATAGGTGGCCATCGAGTTCTGGGGTAGGCATGGTGGGGCCCTTGTTCTTCCAACTTTCTTTGAGGAGTTCATCCGCCAACGCGTCCTCAACTCTTGGGCCAGTGCTTGTTTCTTGGAGTTCTTCGTCTCCATTGGTTGGCCCGCCAACATGGTCAACTCGTTGGTCGGTGCTCTCTTCCTGGAGATCGCTGTCTCCAGTAGGTTGTCCGCGGGCAACTCTTTTCCTAGTGCTCCAGGATCCATTAATGAACTGACAAACAAAAATCAATCGAAAGGAAACCACAATCGCAATGAAAACGGGAAAAGAATAGGATGTGAGAATCGGTCAGTGCTTCGCAAAAAGAAGATTCTTGGAATGAAAATATAGCAGCATAACTGATTCTCCCAGCTTTCCTTCGCTTGCATGTAAGAAAAATGGCGAAATGAGTAGCACAGGTGAGGTTTTCTTCAAGAAAGGGAAGAAAGGGCTTGAACGAAGCGTTCGGTGAAATGATGGTTGCTTCTGTCCAAATCCAACTTGGAGGCCACCTTACCACTGATGGTAAAGGTGTGGGTTTTGTGATATGACGGGTCATGACGGCCACACCAGGGTGACAGGTGAGTCTCGACTGTAGCACCTCGCTGTGATTTGGTGGATGGCACACGGGCCCGGATGCTTTGAAATGTCCCGCATGTAGATAGAGCGGCTAGTCATATAGGAGTGCTCAATATTGTGCACCGCGACCAAGGCGGAGAGGAAAACGAGAGAACTACGTAATTAATGCATGAGTTTAATTAGGGTAGTTTTGTAAAGTACGAGATACATTCCTCCAATCGAAAAATGCCTTGGTTCATGAGATTTGAGATTTGAGCCCTATAAACCGGAAGGCAGGGAGTACTGCACACGGTGTAGTCTAGTCACTTGTTGAAATCTCTAGAAAGGCAAATACTCCTTTCCGGGTTCTGTGGCTATACTACTCCCTCCGTCTAGGTGTGTAAGTCATCTTCTGAAAACCAAATAGTCCCAAAACACTTAGGCGCGGTGCATTAACTTCTACCTTGTTTCTTGTTTCTTGACATATCAACCAATAAGAGATGAGAGGTGTGCATGCTTTTAATGACTTGCAATGGCTAGTTCATTGCAAGCAATGCTATTAATTAGCAAATAAACATTGGTGACCCCAGGAGGAAATGGTGCTAAGCGCGTGGACCTATGCAGAATGAGTATCAACCAATGGATGATGGAGTTTAATTGTTAAACAATAGCAATTTTGTCTCATGCAAGAGCGTGGCTAGTATATGCGTGCTCCAAGGCACCGCACCACGTGAGCGTTGGCAACTGCCACGTTCGGGTTGCGCTTGGCTCTTCGCCTCTTCGAGAAGACGAACAATGATGTTACTCCTACTTCTACAGTATCGAATCCACTGCTGCATGTTCGTCCACCTCATGCGGGAGGGATAGCGTGTAGCGGCTTCTACTTATCGCTCCTGCCTTTGCGTCTATGATAGGTGGGCCCAACAGGTGGTTGGCCCTCCCGTCATGCAGCCAAAGGTAGGTGCAAGCAAGGCACCGAGCTCGATCCCATGAGGGAGAGGGCGTTGTAGTAATCAAATTTCTCGGTCTTGTACGAGTTGACGCGACACATCAAAGCACCGCACTCGATATAAGTCTTTTTACACATTTCAAATGGACTACTTCATTATGTAGACATATTCTCCTCAGATGTATTCACTTGTTCCAATCTCTAAAAAGACTTATATTTGGAAACAGAGAGAGTAAAACACATGCATGCATGCCCTGACTTTCCTTTTGATACTTGCATGTGTTGATTTGATGCACCTTCCAAAATTTTGACTATAAATTTAACTAACCAAATTTTCATGCATGTCACAAAAAATTATGGGGCTGTTTGGATTGTGACTATGTTTGTCTTATGTTGCCACATTATTTTTCCCACACTTGCCTAACCTGAGTTGCTCAAATTGTTAGACACACTTTGGCTTGCCTAAGGGAATCTTGCTGAATTTTGTGTCTATGACATGTTGGGTTCACTGCTAATAAAAAATTCTTGTCTTAGGTGTGGCTAATAAAAAGACTTATATTTAGGAACGAAGGGAGTACAAAATATAAATAGTAATGCATGTTGGGGCAACCCACGTTTCCGCTAATTTTAGCCGTGGGCTTGTTCACAATTTTTTACGAGGGGGTGGTTGTTCATTTAATGGAGGGACTTGTAGTACCAGACTTGAACGATACAAAGTGCGACCTGGCACACCGTAACACCACTTGGAACAAGTGGGTAGCTATCTCAAAAGACAATCAACAACTAAAAAAACCGCGACCTGGCATGTAGTAGTACACAATTTTAAATGATTGTTTTGATGGAGTGAAAAAACAAAACTAGCCCACTACGTATATATAGGCCGAAGCCTCCGCGCTTGCTTGCTAGGGTTGCTCTATTCACAAACTCTCATCCTCTCCAGATCTAAACAAGATAGGGGTAGTAACACTGTCTTTCTCCCTTCAAAAAACACTGGCTTTCTATCCTCACCGCTGGTTACAGATTCGGGTGTATCCCCCTCCGCTGGTGAAGGGGAGGAGGGGCAGCGTTTAGGCCGTCTTCGACAATGAGGAGGAGACCCACCGCCACCGCACTGCTATCTCGGCCGAGCGCCGGCGCGGGAGGTCCTATGATCCCTTCGTCGTTGCATGTGGGCGGATCCGGCCTCCCGCCACCCACCTATCCACATCCCGACGACCTTCAGGTATATCTTCATTCGAAACCGCCTTAGCTCTACTTCCCCAGCTCGCTACGTCATGCATGTGCATCATTTTCTACCTCTCAGCCCCTCTTGATCGGATGGTCCAACGTCACCTATTTTTTCTTCTATTGTTAGAGGTAAAGCTACTTCATGGAGTCGAATCTTGTACTCCCTCTGTTGAAAATACTTGTCATTGAAATGGATGCATCTAGATGTATTTTAGTTCTAGACACATCCATTTTGATGACAAGTAATTCGAACGGAGGAGTACTTGGTTCAAACTAGAAATAAAGTGGGGGTGGGGGAATTTAGTATGTACATCGGACTTGGTACAAACAGGAAGAAAAGGGGGTGAAAGTAGTACAGACTGGTCATCCAATCGGTCTCTTGGTCGAAAAGGGAAATATAGGGGTAACGCTGTACACAGTGGTATGACCAGGACTAGATTTGCTATCCACACATAGGAGTAGGTGGCTAGAGTGAACAAAAATGGGACCAACCCAGATATGTTTCTTGGATGTTTGTTTCTCGGGGCAACAAACTATGAATCACCACTTTATGACCTCATTTACGTACATGGTGCTAGACTGTTGGTGCACCCACTGTCCCATGCCCTTATACCAAATATTTAGGTGTTCTTAATCTAATGTCCCTGGTAAAAATGAAGCCATGCCACTGTTATAAGCCATGACAAGTTTAGCCAAATGTTTTTGCCTGTAATTGTTTGACACTCTGACTGTTCCCTCTGTACCTTTTTGTGCAAACAGGGATATCCAATTCACACAGTTCTTTGTTGTGACCTTTGGTGCACGCACAAAACTCTTCTTAAAAGAAGTGACTTTTGTGTTGTTTAACTAGAATGTCAGAATGGAATAGTTGGTTCATTTCGTTGGAACTGCACAAAGGGAGATCTGTGTTCCAATCCTCATCATACATATTGGCGTCGTAACGTTCCTTTAGGTAAATGATATTTAATGCATGTCTTCATCTCTATTTTCCGACTGCCATGAGATAATAATGCTATTTTTTACTAGTACACTTGTACTCCCTCACTGACAAAACCAATTCTGAATTAGAAGGCCAATCATGTACTTGGTTTCACCAACTGGTGAGGAGAAAGAGAAACAGAGCATGAAGAGGAAGAAGAAGAATAAGCGATTGCTAAGGCGATCTTGTCAAGCCAGAGGCCTCAGTCGAGGCCATTCAAGGGCTCCGGCAACGACTACCTTACATGTGAGACGATTCTCCAGGGAGCCCTTCCACTTGTGATGTCTCACTTAATTAATTAGGAGTACTTAAGTACCACTAATTTATTACTTCCTAATTTTCCTGTTGGAGTTAAACAAATCTTTAGTAGAACCCTATGCTGAATCATGTACGTGTGTATGTTTGTCTATGGAGGTGAATCATGTGGTGGAGCAGGTGGGAATATTATTAGTGTCATGACATAATAGTGCTATTGTTTTGCATGTCAATTTATTGCCATTGGTTCAATGAGGCAATGTTTTGCGTATTGTCCATCATGAATTTGATGCTACTATTTGAGTAATATGCTAATGTCTTCCTATCCTTTCTCACTAAGCTAATGAAGGTTTCACCTTGTTCCTACTTGTGCAAACAGGGATCATGTTGTGACAATCATACATTTTAGTGGAACTACACAAAACAATACAACGAATTGTATCCCAGCCAGTGCTTTAACTCTGCTGGAAGTTCTTGATAATCTTTCGATATAATCTCAACACTGGTAAACAAGAGTGATTTCAACCATACATTTTAAGTGCACAAAAATATATACTATTGTGTGATTCCAGTGAGTGCTTTATCATCTCTTATGTGACTACATGAATAAGCTTTTTTTCTCAGGATGGTACGGGCCTAAGGCCTTCATCCATATTAGTTTGCTGTCATCTCTATTTGTATCGTCCTACTGTCATGAGAAACTCCTTTATCTTTGCACGTTAAAGTTTTGCAACCTATGATAAATGGAAATGCTTTGAGTGTTGAGATAGTTGGCACTGATTAAATAAACTAATACCTCTCTTTAAGCAAGACTACTATGTTGCTAACTTTATAATGAGGGTGCTTCTATTTGTTAGTGTATGTTTCATCAACTAGTCCCACTATTACAGTAATCTCACTCTCTCAATATATGTGCCAACAGGGATGCTCGATTTTGGTGGAACTGCACAGAAACTTTGGGTGCTTCATTGCCTCGACAAGCCTCCGTCCTTTCCTGTCAATCGCTAATCTCGGCTTGCTTTCTTCCTTCGCTGTTAGTCGCTTCGCTTATCTCGGCTTCCAGTCAAACGAAATAGTAATTGATATGCTACCTCACACAGGTTGGTACTGGTCTTTATCCTGATTATTGTGCCTGTCATATGTATTGGTAATTTGGTATTGTGCTACTGTTTGCCGATTTCATAAAAGTGTAATATGGAGCCTGAACTCGTAGGCAAATCATTACATCAGGTGATTTCAGTAGAACTGCACAAAATGATCAGATGGACAGGTACTTATGCTGCTGCTATGTACTCCAAATTTCACTCAGACAAGCATCGATGTTGACAAGAAGAAGTGCCTATATTCATTCAAGTATCAACCGACATCAATCAATTGTCAAACTCCAAGTATTAGGAGAGTGAACGCCAAAATATTGCTTGGTGCATAGCCCAGAAAAACGCAGTCCAGTCTTTGGTCGCAACTTGTGCCTTTTGGTTATCGGCACATATGGTAGCGAACTATATGGCATGGAGTCTAAAGATTCCAGACAAGTTGGTTGTCGCGTATATTCATCTGGCACTTAATCAGTCTGCACGTCACAGATGCTCCATTTCAGTTGAACAGCACAAAAAAATTGGGTGGTTCATTTTATCAACCGCCTCCTTTCTCGTCTGCAATGTAGAATTTTGGCGAGATACAGGACCAAGACGAGCCAGTAAACTAGTTGGATAAAAGTAGTGGCCAAGTTGCTCAAACCTCCCTCGGCACGAGGCCACTATTTGAGGATAAACCTACAAGAAAAGTTCAGATTGTATGTGTTGCCTCTTATGTACTTGAAAGTTTACTCGTACAAGAATTAAGTTTAGCAAGAAGTACCTCCGATTGAACACCATTTACCAGTCTGTACCCTAGGTAATTAAAGTTCGTCCATGGATCATATTGGCTGTGATCTCAACCATTTGGATGCATAAACATCTTGAACATGTGTATATCTGAATCTTTTTGTGAATTATGTATGAATATTGTCGTGTGATCTATCAATCATTTGGATGCATAGATATGCTGAGCTTGTGTATATATGAATCTTTTGAGTTGTTGATAGTGAATGTTGGCTATGAATATGAACGTGTCCCGTGAACCTGAGTTTGATACGAATGTTTACCTTTTCTGTTGTATTTGTGTGTGAACTTGTTAGTATGCCTACTGTGGGGCATGTGACATGTGGGTGTCAACGGCACACCTTCTTCCCGAGAAGAATTGCACTTGCTTTGTTAGGGTAGCAACGGTGCATCAGCTATTTTTAATCTTTTTATTACTCTGTCTTCCCCTCTCCCCCGCTCAACCCCTGCCATAATGTTTTCGGCCTCAAAACAAACATAGTACTGCGTTGTTTTGGGGGCTTGATGAAAATCGAGTGCTTTGGTTTACGTAGGTTGGCCCGCCCAAAGAAATGGGTTGTCACGATACGTCTCCAACGTATCTATAATTTTTGATTGCTCCATGCTACTTTATCTACTGTTTTTGACTATATTGTGCTTTATTTTCCAATTCTATATTATTTTTGGAACTAACCTATTAACCGGAGGCCCAGCCCAGAATTGCTGTTTTTTGCCTATTTCAGTGTTTCGAAGAAACAGAATATCAAACGAAGTCCAAACGGAATGAAACCTTCGGGAACGTGATTTTCTCACCGAACGTGATCCAGGAGACTTGGACCCTGCCCCACGGAACAAACGCGGCGGTCACGCGGGGGGGGGGGGCGCCCCCCTGGGTGCGCCCCCTACCTCATGGGCCCCTGTTGCTCCACCGACGTACTCCTTCCTCCTATATATACCTCACGCATTGCAAGCGATCGAGCAGAGCCAAAAACCTCATTCCACCGCCACAACTTCCTGTATCCACGAGATCCCATCTTGGGGCCTGTTCCGGAGCTCCGCCGGAGGAGGCATCCATCATGGAGGGCTTCTACATCATCATCAAAGCCTCTCCTATGAAGTGTTAGTAGTTTACCTCAGACCTACGGGTCCATAGTTAGTAGCTAGATGGATTCTTCTCTCTTTTTGGATCTCAATACAATGTTCTCCCCCTCTCTCGTGGAGATCTATTCGATGTAATCTTCTTTTTGCGGTGTGTTTGTTGAGACCGATGAATTGTGGGTTTATGATCCAGCTTATCTATGAATAATATTTGAATCTTCTTTGAATTCTTTTATGTATGATTGAGTTATCTTTGCAAGTCTCTTGAATTATCCGTTTGGTTTGGCCAACTAGATTGGTAGTTCTTGCAATGGGAGAAGTGCATGGCTTTGGGTTCAATCTTGCGGTGTCCTTACCCAAAGTGATGTAAAGGGTTGCAAGGCACGTCTTGTATTGTTGCCATCGAGGATAACAAGATGGGGTATTTATCATATTGCATGAATTTATTCCTCTACATCATGTCATCTTGCTTAAGGCGTTACTCTGTTTTTAACTTAATACTCTAGATGCATCTTTGGATAGCGGTCGATGAGTGGAGTAATAGTAGTAGATGTAGAATCGTTTGGTCTACTTGTCATGGACGTGATGCCTATATACATGATCATACCTAGATATACTCATAACTATGCTCAATTCATCAATTGCTCAACAAGAATTTGTTCACCCACCGTAGAATACTTATGCTCTTGAGAGAAGCCACTAGTGAAATCTATGGCCCCCGGGTCTATTCTCATCATATCAATCTCCATCACTTTTATACTTGCTTTGTTTTTACTTTGCCTTTTATTTTTACTTTGCATCTATATACCAAAAATACCAAAAATATTATCTCTATCAGATCTCACTCTCGTAAGTGACCGTGAAGGGATTGACAACCCCTAATCGCGTTGGTTGCGAGTAGCTATCGTTTTGTGTACGTACAAGGGACTTGTGCGTGGCCTCCTACTGGATTGATACATTGTTTCTCAAAAACTGAGGGAAATACTTACGCTACTGTGCTGCATCATCCTCTCCTCTTCGGGGAAAACCAACGCAAGCTCAAGAAGGATATCTGGTGCCGTTGTCGGGGAGGCTCACGCAAGAGCAAGTCAACCATACAAAGTACCCGTCACAATCCCTATCTCTCGCATTACAGTATTTGCCATTTGCCTCTCGTTTTCCTCTCCCCCACTTCACCCTTGCCGTTTTATTCGCCCTCTCTTTCCCAATCTCCTCCTCTCCTTCCGTTGCCTTTTCCTCGTCCGTTTGTTTGCTCGTGTGTTGGATTGCTTGTTGTCGCGATGGCTCACGATGCTACCAAATTGTGTGACTTCACCAATACCAATAATAATGATTTCCTTAGCACTCCGATTTCTCCTCTTGCCAATACTGAATCTTGTGAAATCAATACTGCTTTGTTGAATCTTGTTATGAAAGATCAATTCGCCGGCCTTCCTAGTGAAGATGCCGCTACTCATCTGAATAGCTTCGTTGATTTATGTGATATGCAAAAGAAAACGATGTTGATAATGATGTCGTTAAATTGAAGCTATTTCCTTTTTAAGCTTAGAGATCGTGCTAAAGCGTGGTTTTCATCTCTGCCTAAAAATAGTACTGATTCTTGGAACAAGTGCAAAGATGCTTTTATCTCTAAGTATTTTCCTCCCGCTAAGATTATCTCTCTTAGGAACGATATTATGAATTTTAAGCAACTTGATCATGAACATGTTGCACAACCTTGGGAGATAATGAAATTAATGATACGTAATTGTCCTACTCATGGTTTGAACTTGTGGATGATTATACAAAAAATTTATGCCGGATTGAATTTTGCTTCTAGAAATCTTTTAGATTCGGCCGCGGGAGGCACTTTTATGGAAATCACTTTAGGAGATGCTACTAAACTCCTAGATAATATTATGGTTAATTATTCTCAATGGCATACCGAAAGATCTACTAATAAAAAAGTGCATGCGATAGAAGAAATCAATGTTTTGAGTGGGAAGATGGATGAACTTATGAAATTATTTGCTACTAAGAGTGTTTCTTCTGATCCTAATGATATGCCTTTGTCTACTTTGATTGAGGTAATAATGAATCTATGGATGTGAATTTTGTTGGTAGGAATAATTTTGGTAACAACGCGTATAGAGGGAATTTTAATCCTAGGCCTTATCCTAGTAATCCTTCTAATAATTATGGAAATTCCTACAACAACTCTTATGGAAATTTTAATAAGATGCCCTCTGAATTTGAGAATAGTGTTAAAGAGTTTATGAATTCACAAAAGAATTTCAATGCCTTGCTTGAAGAGAAATTGCTTAAAGTTGATGATTTGGCTAGGAACGTTGATAGAATTTCTCTTGAGGTTGATTCTTTAAAACTTAGATCTATTCCTCCTAAGCATGATATCAATGAGTCTCTCAAAGCCATGAGAATTTCCATTGATGAGTGCAAAGAAAGAACCACTAGGATACGTGCTTCCAAAGATGCCTTTATTAAAGAGTGTTCTTCTAATTCCTGTGAAAATCAAGATGAAGATCTAAAAGTTATTGATGTGTCACCCATTAAATCTTTGTTTTGCAATATGAATCTTGATGAGACTGAATATGATCTTCCTTTACCTAGAAGGCGTTCTAAAAATTCGGAGTATTTAGATCTTGATGATGAAATTGATAAAAGTGGGATTGAAAGAAATAAAAACCTAGATGTTGCTAAACCCACTATTTTGGATCTCAAGGAATTTAATTATTAAAATTTCTCTTTAATTGATTGTATGTCCTTGTTGCAATCCGTGCTAAATTCTCCTCATGCTTATAGTCAAAATAAGGCCTTTACCGAACACATTGTTGATGCCTTGATGCAATCTTATGAAGAAAAACTTGAGTTGAAAGTTTCTATCCCTAGAAAACTCTATGATGAGTGGGAACCTACCATTAAGATTAAAATTAAAGATTATGAGTTTCATGCTTTGTGTGATTTGAGTGCTAGTGTCTCTACTATCCCCAAAACTTTGTGTGATTTGCTAGATTTCCGTGACTTTGATGATTGCTCCTTAAACTTGCATCTTACGGATTCCACTATTAAAAAGCCTATGGGAAGAATTAATGATGTTCTTATTGTTTAAAATAGGAATTATGTGCCCGTAGATTTTATCGTTCTTGATATAGATTGCAATCCTTCATGTCCTATTATTCTTGGTAGACCTTTCCTTAGAACAATTGGTGCAATTATTGATATGAAGGAAGGGAATATTAGATTCCAATTTCCCTTAAAGAAGGGCATGGAACACTTCCCTAGAAAGAAAATAAAATTACCATATGAATCTATCATGAGAGCCACTTATGGATTGCCTACCAAAGATGGCAATACCTAGATCTATCCTTGTTTTTATGCCTAGCTAGGGGCGTTAAACGATAGCGCTTGTTGGGAGGCCACCCAATTTTATTTTATTTTTTTTGTTTTTGCTCCTGCTTAGGAATAAATAATCGATCTAGCCTCTTTTTAGATGTGGTTTTATCTTTTAATTAGTGTTTGTGCCAAGCTAGACCTATTGGATCTTCTTGGATGATAGTTATTTGATCTTGCTGTAATTTCCAGAAACTTTGCTCAGTGCCCGAATTGTTAAAAATCACCAGAACGTGATAAAATACTGATTCCAATTTCTTCTGATCAATAAACAAATTGTCTAGGTCTTCTAGTTTTGGTAGAATTTTTTGAGTTCCAGAAGTTTGCGTTAGTTACAGATTACTACAGACTGTTCTGTTTTTGACAGATTCTGTTTTTCGTGTGTTGTTTGCTTATTTTGATGAATCTATGGCTAGTAAAATAGTTTATGATCCATAGAGAAATTGGAATACAGTAGGTTTAACACCAATATAAATAAAAAATGAGTTCATTACAGTACATTAAAGTAGTCTTTTGTTTTCTTTCTCTAACGAAGCTCACGAGATTTCTATTGAGTTTTGTGTTGTGAAGTTTTCAAGTTTTGGGTGAATTCTTTTGATGGATTATGGAACAAGGAGTGGAAAGAGCCTAAGCTTGGGGATGCCCATGGCACCCCCAAGAATCTAAGGACACCAAAAAGTCAAAGCTTGGGGATGCCCCGGAAGGCATCCCCTCTTTCGTCTACTTCCATCGGTAAATTGTTTGAGACTCTGACTGTTCCCTCTGTACCTTTTTGTGCAAACAGGGATATCCAATTCACCTGGTTGCTGTTGTGACCTTTTGGTGCACTGCACAAAACTCTTCTTAAAAGAAGTGACTTTTGTGTTGTTTAACTGGAATGTCAGAATGGAATAGTTGGTTCATTTCGTTGGAACTGCACAAAGGGAGATCTGTGTTCCAATCCTCATCATACATATTGGCGCCATAACCTTCCTTTAGGTAAGAATGATATTTAATGCATGTGTTCATCTCTATTTTCCGACTGCCATGAGAAAATAATGCTATTTTTACTAGTACACTTGTACTCCCTCACTGACAAAACCAATTCTGAATTAGAAGGCCAATCATGTACTTGGTTTCACCAATCGGTGAGGAGAAAGAGAAACAGAGCATGAAGAGGAAGAAGAAGAATAAATAAAGTGCCAAGGCGATCTTGTTGAAGCGGAGGCCTCAGTCGAGGCCATTCAAGGGCTCCAGCAACGACTACCTTACATGTGAGACGATCCTCCAGGGAGCCCTTCCACTTCTGCTGTCTCACTTAATTAATTAGGAGTACTTAAGTACCACTAATTTATTACTTCCTAATTTTATTTTTGGAGTTAAACAAATCTATAGTAGGACCCTATGCTGAATCATTTACGTGTGTATGTTTGTCTATGGAGGTGAATCTTGTGGTGGAGCAGGGAGGGAATATTATTAGTGTCATGACATAATAGTGCTATTGTTTTGCATGTCAATTTATTGCCATTGGTTCAGTGAGGCAATGTTTTGCGTGTGTCCATCATGAATTTGATGCTACTATTTGAGTAATATGCTAATGTCTTCCTATCCTTTCTCACTAAGCTAATAAAGGTTTCACCTTGTTCCTACTTGTGCAAACAGGGATCATGTTGTGACAATCATACATTTTAGTGGAACTACACAAGACAATACAATGAACTGTATCCCAGCCAGTGCTTTAACTCTGCTGGAAGTTCTTGATAATCTTTCGATATAATCTCAACACTGGTAAACAAGAGTGATTTCAACCATACATTTTAAGTGCACAAAAATATATACTATTATGTGATTCCAGTGAGTGCTTGATCATCTCTTATGTGACTACATGAATAAGCTTTTTTTCTCAGGATGGTACGAGCCTAAGGGCTTCATCCATATTAGTTTGCTGTCATCTCTATTTGTATCGTGCTACTGTCATGAGAAACTCCTTTATCCTTACCTCCTTTTGGCGAGTAGCCGGACAGCTAGGACCGAACATGATAGAGCATTTTTGAGGGTTTATTAGATGCCCGTGGCACATGCATACCCATGGATAATATCCTTTATAGCTTCAGCTTGTTCTTCCTTTGCTTTAAAGAAAAGAAGTGTGTCATCCGCAAAAAGCAGATGAGAGATGCCTGGCACACCTCGACATATTTTGATTGGCTGAATTGCATTTGTCTCCACTCCCTGTCTCAAAAGCGATGGCAGACCATCAGCAACAAACAAGAATAATAACGGGATAGAGGGTCGCCTTGTCGAAGCTGCGGTGCAAAGGAATCCAAGAGAGCTCCATTAAATTTAACCTGATACCTCACCGTGGTCACACAAGTCATGATCCATCAGATCCACCGGTGAGCGAAGCCCATATTTTGCATCGATTGCTCCAAGAACCTCCAATCCACGCGATCATACGCTTTGGATAAGTCCAGTTTGTATGTGCAAAAACTGCTATCCGGTTTTTTCTCCTGGTTGATAAAATGAAAGCATTCAAAAGCGAGAAGAGCGTTGTCTGTGATCAACCTTCCAGGTACAAACGCACTCTGAGTGGGTGATATGATGTCATCCAATATTGATCGCAACCTGTTGACAAGGCACTTGGCAACAATTTTGTAAATCACGTTACAGAGGCTTATAGGGCGAAAGTCAGTTAATTTGACCGGATCATTAACCTTTGGAATAAGAAGAATGATTGCGTAATTAACATCAGGGGGCTTTTTTCGAAAAGGGGGTCTCCCCGGCCTCTGCATCAGAATGATGCATACGGCCACATTTGTAAATAAAAGAGGTTCAACAACATCTTAGAGTCGTGAAACAAAATAAAGGCGAGCTCATATAGAGCCTCAACGCCAAAACAAGAAAAGGCCATAAAGCCACAACCGTCTGGCATAATAAAGATAGGAAAACTAATCGCCTATCCTATTACATGACCGCCATCCAAACCGGTTGAAGATATCCCGCGCTACCATCTCTCACCGGACAGATCCGGTAACCAAACGCTTCCTGGCCTCCGTCGGAGTGAGTAAGGACCACATATGGATCAGCACCATAGTACGGAATACAACCTTTAAAAAATGAATAGTAGTTATTCTGTTAAAAGCCAAATCATTTCTATAATTCCAAATTGCCCATAACAACGCACAAGCTCCTACACGAATGTGTCTAGCTGTATCGGACTCTATCCCATCCAGCCACATTTCAAATAACGAACGGACCGAACTCGGAGGAGTAATGTTAAAGTCAATTTGCACGATGCGCCACAAAATTCTCGCCAATAGGCACTCAAAGAAGAGATGCTTAATGGTCTCGTCCCAATCACAGAAACTACACCTAGTAGATCCTGTCCAATTGCGCTTAACCAAGTTTTCCTTTGTTAAAACGACTTGTTTATGGACAAACCACATAAACACCTTAATTTTCAAAGGAACTTTTACTTTCCAAACATGCTTGGAACTAGGAAATGACACTCGAGTTAATAACATCGATGTACATCGACTTAACAGTAAATTGTCCATACCTAGTAAGTTTCCAATACAACTGATCTGGCTGATGAGCTAGCTGAACTTCCATCAGTCTACACACTAGATGAAGCCAAGCTTCCCATCTATCACCAACAAGCACCCTCCGAAACTGGATATTAAGGGGAATGGACTGCATAATCGTTGCAACAAAGCGCATCACGTCATTTGAACAATACGATCTGTGGTTGGGTACTTGGGCGCCAATGATGTATCACCAAGCCAAGTATCCTCCCAGAAACAGGTATCGTTGCCATCACCGACAATAAACTTTGTTCTATTAAAGAAGGCTGCCTTAACTCTCATAAGCCCCTTCCAAAACGGCGAATCAGTTGGTCTCACTGTCACCTGTGACAAAGTCTTGGAATGCAGATACTTGTTACGGAGAATCTGCGCCCAAGTTGCGTCAGTTCAACTGATAGCTTATACAGCCACTTACTGAGCAGGCATCTGTTCTTGACCTCAAGATTCTCGATGCCCAGACCCCCTTGGTCCTTTGGTCTACAAATAACATCCCACTTGGCGAGTCTATACTTTCTCTTTAGTTCATCACTCTGCTAAAAAAATCTTGATCGGTAGAAGTCCAGCCTTTTCCTAACCCCAACTGGAACCTCAAAGAAAGATAGTAGGAACATCGACATACTCGTGAGCACCGAATTAACAAGAATCAACCGCCTCCATATAAGACATAAGTTTGCCCTTCCAGCAACTAAGTTTCTTCTCGAACCGATCTTCGATGCATTTCCACTCTCTGTTTGTTAGCTTACGATGGTGAATGGGTATACCTAGGTAAGCAAAAGGTAAAGCCCCTAATTCACATCCAAACAATTGCCTATAAGCCTCTTGTTCCTCCTTGGCTCTACCAAAGCAGAACAACTCGCTTTTATAAAAGTTAATCTTTAAACCGGTCAATTTTTCAAATAAGCATAACACCAGCTTCATATTTCTCGCTTTTGCCAAGTCATGCTCCATAAAGATGATTGTATCATCAGCGTAGTGAAGAATGGACACACCCCCATCAACTAGGTTAGGCACCAAGCCACCCACCTGACCGGCCTCCTTTGCCCTACCTATGAGAATTGCCAACATGTCAACCACAATGTTGAAATGTAATAGGGACATTGGATCTCCTTGCCTCAGACCTTTGTGTGTCTGGAAATAATGACCTATATCATCATTCACTTTAATTACAACACTCCCTTTTTGCGTAAAGGATTCTACCTGGCGTCGCCAAGCCTCATCAAACCCCTTCATGCGCAAGGCCTGTTGAAGGAAGGGCCATTTGACTTTGTCATCGCTTTCTCGAAATCCACTTTGAAAACAACCCCATCCAGCTTTTTTCGTGGATTTCATGAAGCGTTCATGAAGGACCACAACCCCCTCAAGGATGTTCTTGTCCGGCATGAAAGCAGTTTGGGTAGGCTGCACAACAGCATGCGCGATCTGTGTGAGCCTATTAGTCCTGACCTTGATGAAAATTTTGAAACTAACATGAGGGGGCATGACGCCGCTCTGAGAAAATGTCTTTACTGCGCCAATAATTTCCGCTTTCAAACATAATCAGTTCCATTGGAAAAAGCGAGCTGGAAATCCATCCTTCCCAGGAGATTTTAGGGGACCGATTCGAAACAGACTACGTATCACTTGTCTCTTTATCTGTAAAGGGAGCACACAATTTATCATTCATTTCATTGGTCACCACTCGCTGCAGCAAGTTTAACACAGGCTCAGGTTGTAGTGTGTCGTCCCGAGTAAGTAACTGCTGAAAGTACCCATTCACCATAATGCCATAACTGTTAAATCCTCCTGCGTATTACCGGTGTCATCCACTAATTTTTTGACCCTGTTTTTCCTTGCTCTCCACACAGATTTATTGTAAAAATATTAGTGTTCCGGTCTCATGCTTGGAGCCAGTCAATGTTGACCTTTGCAGCCAATAATTAATAAAGTGGCTGCATGCATCGTCCAGATGCAGAGGCCGGGGGTCTTCCTCCTTAAATAAAAGCTCCTCCCTATAGAGAAGTTCGTTCATCTCATCCGTCACACGCCATATCTCGTCTCGGTCAGCATTCATGTTAAGGAGTTCCTCTAGTTGAGTCTGGCACTATTCGAGTTGCCTGGTCACACTTCCAATTTTTTCTCTACTCCAAACATGTAACTCATCCATCAGGGGGCACTCGTAGAAAAGGGGGCAAAGGTCCAGGCCGGGTCAGCCCATTAGTCCCGGTTCAGTCCAGAACCGGGACCCATGGGGGCATTGGACCCGGTTCGTGAGCCCCGGGGGCCGGCCGGGCCACGTGGGCCATTGGTCCCGGTTCATCTAGACCTTTTGGTCCCGGTTGGTGGGACGAACCGAGATCAATGGGCCTCGCTCCTGGCCCACCACCATTGGTCCCGGTTGGTGGCTTGAACCGGGACCAAAGTCTGCCCTTTAGTACCGGTTCATGCCACCAACCGGGACCAATGATATGCCTATATATACCATGCCAAAATGAAAGAGAGGGGCAATGCTCACCTGCACGTTGCTTAGCTTCAGGCCAACGTGCAGGTGAGCACTGCGCTTCTCCCTTCATCGTCTCTACACTCGGGGCTTATAAACCGCTGCGAGTGCCTCTCGCTTGGCGAGGTGGGACTAAAAAACAGCTGCAGAAAGAATCAACTAAAAAACTCTTTTACCGGTTCATGCCACGAACCGGTACTAAAAGGTGCTCGTGGGCCACCAGCCTTAAAACTCGTATTAAATAAAATGCCTTTGTAACAGCCTTAGAACCGGTACTAAAGGAATCAACTAAAAAGCTTTTATAAACCTCTAGTATTATTGAAACTAAAATTATATAGAATTTTGTTACAAACTTTAATAGCAAAAAGAATTATCATAAAAGAAAATAAATAACTAATTAAAATTCTTTCAAAACATTAAAAGCAAAAAGAATTATCATAAAAGAAAATAAATAAGTAATTAGAATTTTGTTACAAACTTTAATAGCAAAAAGAATTATCATAAAAGAAAATAAATAAGTAATTAGAATTCTGTTCAAAACATTAAAAGAAAAAAGAATTATCATAAAATAAAATAAATAAGTAATTAGAATTTTGTTACAAACTTTAATAGCAAAAAGAATTATCATAAAATAAAATAAATAATTAATTAGAATTCTGTTCAAAACATTAAAAGCAAAAAGAATTATCATAAAAGAAAATAAATAAGTAATTAGAATTTTGTTACAAACTTTAATAGCAAAAAGAATTATCATGAAAGAAAATAAATAAGTAATTAGAATTCTGTTCAAAACATTGAAAGCAAAAAGAATTATTATAAAAGAAAATAAAGTAATATAAAAGTGTAAAGTAAAGCCCAATATGGTCCAAAACAGTAGATAATATAGCATGGAGCAATCAAAAGTTATAGATACGTTGGAGACGTATCATGCACTAGTCCTAAGATGGTTCGCTAACACACATCGTTCTGGTAATTAAACACAGGGCAATGCAAACTACCCTGAAGGATTAGCGCGACCAACTATTTCTTGTCATCGATCTCTCGGGCAATGACCACAGCACGGACAACGGCATGGGAATCGATTTCTGGAGCGATGTCCACAGGACTGACCGCGACATCGGAATCGATCTCTGGGGCGATGTCCACAGGATGGACATCGCATCGGAATCGATCTTGAAGCGATGCCAGCGGGGCCAGACGCGACATCGGAATCATCAAGGACATCCACCGGCACCTGCACAACCCTAACATATTAGCAAGCACATTGCAAATAATCAAAAATCACAACTATGGTAATAAGCCATTATTTTTTACCTTGTGCTGCTCACCAGAGGATCTCATCCCTCTGGGGGGCCATCTCCTCGTCCTCGATGGGGGCCATCACCTTGCCAGGGGAATACTGCTTCTCAACGGCGACTATCTCCTCAAACTCGGCCTCGAGCCTCGCATAGGTGGCCATCAGAGTTCCTGGGGTAGGCACGGTGGGGCCCTTGTTCTTCCATCTTTCTTTGAGGAGTTCATCCGCCAACGTTGTCAACTCTTTGGCCAGTGCTTGTTTCTTGGAGTTCTTCGTCTCCATTGGTTGGCCCGCTAACATGGTCAACTCGTTGGTCGGTGCTCGCTTCCTGGAGATCGCTGTCTCCAGTGGGTTGTCCGCCGGCAACTCTTTGCCTAGTGCTCCAGGATCCATCAATGAACTGACAAACAAAAAGCAATCGAAAGGAAACCACAATCGCAATGAAAACAGGAAAAGAATAGGATGTGAGAATCGGTCGGTGCTTCGCAAAAAGAAGATTCTTGGAATGAAAATATAGCAGCATAACTAATTCTCCCACCTTTCCTTCGCTTGCATGTAAGAAAAATGGCGTAAGTGAGTAGCACAGGAGTGAGGTTTTCTTCAAGAAAGGGAAGAAAGGGCTTGAACGAGCGTTCAAAGGAATGATGGTTGCTTCGTCCAGTCCAACTTGGAGGCCACCTTACCACTGCTGGTAAAGGTGTGGATTTTGTGATATGACGGGTCATGACGGCCACACCAGGGTGACAGGTGAGTCTCGACTGTAGCACCTCGCTGTGATATGGTGGATGGCACACGGGCCCGGATGCTTTGAAATGTCCTGCATGTAGATAGAGCGGCTAGTCATATAGGAGTGCTCAATATTGTGCACCGCGACCAAGGTGGAGAGGAAAACGAGAGAACTACGTAATTAATGCATGAGTTTAATTAGGGTAGTTTTGTAAAGTACGAGATACATTCCTCCAATCAAAAAATGCCTTGGTTCATGAGATTTGAGATTTGAGCCCTATAAACCGGAAGGCAGGGAGTAATCGCACACGGTGTAGTCTAGTCACTTGTTGAAATCTCTAGAAAGGCAAATACTCCTTTCCGGGTTACAGGGCTATACTACTCCCTCCGTCTAGGTGTGTAAGTCATCTTACGAAAACCAAATAGTCCCAAAACACTTAGGCGCGGTGCATTAACTTCTACCTTGTTTCTTGTTTCTTGACATATCAACCAATAAGAGATGAGAGGTGTGCATGCTTTTAATGACTTGCAATGGCTAGTTCATTGCAAGCAATGCTATTAATTAGCAAATAAACATTGGTGACCCCAGGAGGAAATGGTGCTAAGCGCGTGGACCTATGCAGAATGAGTATCAACCAATGGATGATGGAGTTTAATTGTTAAACAATAGCAATTTTGTCTCATGCAAGAGCGTGGCTAGTATATGCGTGCTCCAAGGCACCGCACCACGCGAGCGTTCGCAACTGCCACGTTCGGGTTGCACTTGGCTCTTCGCCTCTTCGAGAAGACGAACAATGATGTTACTCCTACTTCTACAGTATCGAATCCACTGCTGCATGTTCGTCCACCTCATGCGGGAGGGATAGCGTGTAGCGAAAGCTTCTACTTATCGCTCCTGCCTTTGCGTCTATGACAGGTGGGCCCAACAGTGGTTGGCCCTCTGTCATGCAGCCAAAGGTAGGTGCGATTAAAACACCGGAGCTCAGTCCGCGAGGGAGAGGGCGTTGTAGTAATCAAATTTCTCGGTCTTGTACGAGTTGACGCGACACATCAAAGCACTGCACTCGATATAAGTCTTTTTACACATTTCAAATGGACTACTTCGTATGTAGACATATTCTGCCTCGTATGTATTCACTTGTTCCAATCTCTAAAAAGACTTATATTTGGAAACAGAGAGAGTAAAACACATGCATGCATGCCCTGACTTTCCTTTTGATACTTGCATGTGTTGATTTGATGCACCTTGCCAAATTTTTACTATAAATTTAACTAACCAAATTTTCATGCATGTCACAAAAAAATTATGGGGCTGTTTGGATTGTGACTATGTTTGTCTTATGTTGCCACATTATTTTTCCCACACTTGCCTAACCTGAGTTGCTCAAATTGTTAGACACACTTTGGCTTGCCTAAGGGAATCTTGCCGTAATTTTGTGTCTATGACATGTGGGGTTCACTGCTAATAAAAATTCTTGTCTTAGGTGTGGCTAATAAAAAGACTTATATTTAGGAACGGAGGGAGTAGAAAATATAAATAATAATGCATGTTGGGGCAACCACGTTTTCGCTAATTTTAGCCGTGGGCTTGTTCACAATTTTTACGAGGGGGTGGTTGTTCATTTAATGGAGGGACTTGTAGTACCAGACTTGAACGATACAAAGTGCGACCTGGCACACCGTAACACCACTTGGAGGGTAGCTATCTCAAAAAACAATCAACAACTAAAAAAACCGCGACCTGGCATGTAGTAGTACACAATTTTAAACGATTGTTTTGATGGAGTGAAAAAACAAAACTAGCCCACTACGTATATATAGGCCGGAGCCTCCGCGCTTGCTTGCTAGGGTTGCTCTATTCACAAACTATCATCCTCTCCAGATCTAAACAAGATAGGGGTAGTAACACTGTCTTTCTCCCTTCAAAAAACACTGGCTTTCTATCCTCACCGCTGGTTACAGATTCGGGCGTATCCCCCTCCGCCGGTGAAGGGGAGGAGGGGCAGCGTTTAGGCCGTCGTCGACAGCGAGGGAGGAGACCCACTGCCGGCCGCACCGTTATCTCTGGCCAAGCGCCGGCGCGGGAGGTCCTATGCTCCCTTCTTCATTGCATGTGGGCGGATCCGGCCTCCCGCCACGCACCTATCCACATCCTGACGACCTTCAGGTATATCTTCATTCGAAACCGCCTTAGCTCTACTTCCCCAGCTCGCTACGTCGCTGCATGTGCATCATTTTCTACCTTTCAGCCCCTCTTGATCGGATGGTCCAACGTCACCTATTTTTTTCTTCTATTGTTAGAGGTAAAGCTACTTCATGGAGTCGAATCTTGTATTCCCTCCATTCGAAAATACTTGTCATTGAAATGGATGCATCTAGATGTATTTTAGTTCTAGACACATCCATTTTGATGACAAGTAATTCCGGACGGAGGGAGTACTTGGTTCAAACAAGAAATAAAGTGGGGGTGGGGGAATTTAGTATGTACATCGGACTTGGTACAAACAGGAAGAAAAGGGGGGTCAAAGTAGTACAGACTGGTCATCCAACCGGTCTCTTGGTCGAAAAGGGAAATATAGGGGTAACGCTGTACACAGTGGTATGACCAGGACTAGATTTGCTATCCACACATAGGAGTAGGCGGCTAGAGTGAACAAAAATGGGACCACCCAGAAATGTTTCTTCTATGTTTGTTTCTCGGGGCAACAAACTATGAATCACCACTTTATGACCCTGTTTACGTACATGGTGCTAGACTGTTGGTGCACCCACTGTCCCATGCCCTTATACCAAATATTTAGTTGTTCTTAATCTAATGTCCCAGGTAAAAATGAAGCCATGCCACTGTTATAAGCCATGACAAGTTTAGCCAAATGTTTTTGCCTGTAATTGTTTGAGACTCTGACTGTTCCCTCTGTACCTTTTTGTGCAAACAGGGAGATCCAATTCACACAGTTCTTTGTTGTGACCTTTTGGTGCACTGCACAAAACTCTTCTTAAAAGAAGTGACTTTTGTGTTGTTTAACTAGAATGTCAGAATGGAATAGTTGGTTCATTTCGTTGGAACTGCACAAAGGGAGATCTGTGTTCCAATCCTCATCATACATATTACGCTAGCCTTCCTTTAGGTAAGAATGATATTTAATGCATGTGTTCATCTCTATTTTCCGACTGCCATGAGAAAATAATGCTATTTTTTACTAGTACACTTGTACTCCCTCACTGACAAAACCAATTCTGAATTAGAAGGCCAATCATGTACTTGGTTTCACCAACTGGTGAGGAGAAAGAGAAACAGAGCATGAAGAGGAAGAAGAAGAATAAACAGTGCCAAGGCGATCTTTGCTGAAGCCGGAGGCCTCGATCGAGGCCATTCAAGGGCTCAAGAACGACTACCTTACATGTGAGACGATCCTCCGGAGCCCTTCCACTTCGATGTCTCACTTAATTAATTAGGAGTACTTAAGTACCACTAATTTATTACTTCCTAATTTTCTGTTGGAGTTAAACAAATCTTTAGTAGAACCCTATGCTTTGAATCATGTACGTGTGTATGTTTGTCTATGGAGGTGAATCATGTGGTGGAGCAGGAGGGAATATTATTAGTGTCATGACATAATAGTGCTATTGTTTTGCATGTCAATTTCTTGCCATTGGTTCAATGAGGCAATGTTTTGCGTATTGTCCATCATGAATTTGATGCTACTATTTGAGTAATATGCTAATGTCTTCCTATCCTTTCTCACTAAGCTAATGAAGGTTTCACCTTGTTCCTACTTGTGCAAACAGGGATCATGTTGTGACAATCATACATTTTAGTGGAACTACACAAGACAATACAATGAACTGTATCCCATCCAGTGCTTTAACTCTGCTGGAAGTTCTTGATAATCTTTCGATATAATCTCAACACTGGTAAACAAGAGTGATTTCAACCATACATTTTAAGTGCACAAAAATATATACTATTGTTTTGTTCCAGTGAGTGCTTTATCATCTCTTATGTGACTACATGAATAAGCTTTTTTTCTCAGGATGGTACGGGCCTAAGGCCTTCATCCATATTAGTTTGTTGTCATCTCTACGTCGATGGCAACAATGCGATAGAAGAAATCAATGTTTTGAGTGGGAAGATGTATGAACTTATGAAATTATTTGCTACTAAGAGTGTTTCTTCTGATCCTAATGATATGCCTTTGTCTACTTTGATTGAGAATAATAATGAATCTATGGATGTGAATTTTGTTGGTAGGAATAATTTTGGTAACAACGCGTATAGAGGGAATTTTAATCCTAGGCCTTATCCTAGTAATCCTTCTAATAATTATGGAAATTTCTACAACAACTCTTATGGAAATTTTAATAAGATGCCCTCTGAATTTGAGAATAGTGTTAAAGAGTTTATGAATTCACAAAAGAATTTCAATGCCTTGCTTGAAGAGAAATTGCTTAAAGTTGATGATTTGGCTAGGAACGTTGATAGAATTTCTCTTGAGGTTGATTCTTTAAAACTTAGATCTATTCCTCCTAAGCATGATATCAATGAGTCTCCCAAAGCCATGAGAATTTCCATTGATGAGTGCAAAGAAAGAACCGCTAGGATACGTGCTTCCAAAGATGCCTTTATTAAAGCGTGTTCTTCTAATTCCTGTGAAAATCAAGATGAAGATCTAGAAGTTATTGATGTGTCACTCATTAAATCTTTGTTTTGCAATATGAATCTTGATGAGACCGAATATGATCTTCCTTTACCTAGAAGGCGTTCTAAAATTCGAGTATTTAGATCTTGATGATGAAATTGATAAAAGTGGGATTGAAAGAAATAAAAACCTAGATGTTGCTAAACCCACTATTTTGGATCTCAAGGAATTTAATTATTAAAATTTCTCTTTAATTGATTGTATTTCCTTGTTGCAATCCGTGCTAAATTCTCCTCATGCTTATAGTCAGAATAAGGCCTTTACCGAACACATTGTTGATGACTTGATGCAATCTTATGAAGAAAAACTTGAGTTGAAAGTTTCTATCCCTAGAAAACTCTATGATGAGTGGGAACCTACCATTAAGATTAAAATTAAAGATTATGAGTTTCATGCTTTGTGTGATTTGGGTGCTAGTGTCTCTACTATCCCCAAAACTTTGTGTGATTTGCTAGATTTCCGTGACTTTGATGATTGCTCCTTAAACTTGCATCTTACGGATTCCACTATTAAAAAGCATATGGGAAGAATTAATGATGTTCTTATTGTTTCAAATCGGAATTATGTGCCCGTAGATTTTATCGTTCTTGATATAGATTGCAATCCTTCATGTCCTATTATTCTTGGTAGACCTTTCCTTAGAACAATTGGTGCAATTATTGATATGAAGGAAGGGAATATTAGATTCCAATTTCCCTTAAAGAAGGGCATGGAACACTTCCCTAGAAAGAAAATAAAATTACCATATGAATCTATCATGAGAGCCACTTATGGATTGCCTACCAAAGATGGCAATACCTAGATCTATCCTTGCTTTTATGCCTAGCTAGGGGCGTTAAACGATAGCGCTTGTTGGGAGGCAACCCAATTTTATTTTTTGTTTTTTGTTTTTGCTCCTGCTTAGGAATAAATAATCGATCTATCCTCTTTTTAGATGTGGTTTTATCTTTTAATTAGTGTTTGTGCCAAGCTAGACCTATTGGATCTTCTTGGATGATAGTTATTTGATCTTGCTGTAATTTCCAGAAACTTTGCTCAGTGCCCGAATTGTTAAAAATCACCAGAACGTGATAAAATACTGATTCCAATTTCTTATGATCAATAAACAAATTGTCTAGGTCTTCTAGTTTTGTTAGAATTTTTTGAGTTCCATAAGTTTGCGTTAGTTACAGATTACTACAGACTGTTCTGTTTTTGACAGATTCTGTTTTTCGTGTGTTGTTTGCTTATTTTGATGAATCTATGGCTAGTAAAATAGTTTATGATCCATATAGAAGTTGGAATACAGTAGGTTTAACACCAATATAAATAAAGAATGAGTTCATTACAGTACCTTAAAGTAGTATTTTGTTTTCTTTCTCTAACGGAGCTCACGAGATTTCTATTGAGTTTTGTGTTGTGAAGTTTTCAAGTTTAGGGTGAATTATTTTGATGGATTATGGAACAAGGAGTGGCAAGAGCCTAAGCTTGGGGATGCCCATGGCACCCCCAAGATAATCCAAGGACACCAAAAAGTCAAAGCTTGGGGATGCCCCGGAAGGCATCCCCTCTTTCGTCTACTTCCATCGGTAATTTAGTTGGAGCTATATTTTTATTCACCACATGATAAGTGTTTTGCTTGGAGCCTCTTGTATTATTTGCATCTTTGCTTGTTAGTTTACCACAATCATACTTGGTGTACACACCTTTTGAGAGAGCCATTCATGAATTGGAATTTGATAGAATGCTCATAGTGCTTCACTTATATTTTTTGAGTTTGATAGTTATGCTCATAGTGCTTCACTTATATCTTTTGAGCTTGATAATTTTTGCTCTAGTGCTTCACTTAGATCTTTTAGAGCACGGTGGTGGATTTTTTAAAAAGAAACTATTGATCTATCATGCTTCACTTAGATTATTTTGAGAGTCATTAAATAGCATGGTATTTTGCTTAAAATTAATATACTTGGTATTCAAGATATGTGAAACTTTCTTTTGAGTGTGTTGAATACTAAGAAAAGGTTGATACTTGATAATTGTTTTGAGATATGGAGGTGGTAATATTAAAGTCATGCTGGTTGGGTGATTATGAATTTAAAGAATGCTTGTGTTGAAGTTAGCAAATCCTGTAGCATGCACGTATGGTTAAAGTTGTGTAACAAATTTGAAACATGAAGTGTACCTGGCTTGTGCATCCTTATGAGTGGCGGTCAGGGACGAGCGATGGTCTTTTCCTACCAATCTATCCCCCTAGGAGCATGCGCGTAGTACATAATTTTTTGATGACTTCTAAATTTTTGCAATAAGTCTATGAGTTCTTTTGACTAATGTTGAGTCCATGGATTATACGCACTTTTACCTTTCCGCCATTGCTAGCCTCTTCGGTACCGTGCATTGCCCTTTCTCACATTGAGAGTTGGTGCAAACTTCGCCGGCGCATCCAAACCCTGTGATATGATACGCTCTATCACACATAAACCTCCTTATATCCTCCTCAAAACAGCCACCATACCTACCTATCATGGCATTTCCATAGCCATTCCGAGATATATTGCCATGCAACTTTCCACCGTTCCGTTCATCATCATGACATACCTTACTTTTGTCATATTGCCATTGCATGATCATGTAGTTGACATCGTATTTGTGGCAAAGCCACCATACATTATTTTTCATACATGTCTCTCTTGATTCATCGCACCATCCCGGTACACCACCATAGGCATTCATATAGAGTCATATCTTGTTCTAGTTTCGAGTTGTAATCCTTATGTTGTAATCAATAGAAGTGTGATGATCATCATTATTAGAGCATTGCCCAAAAAAAAAGAGAAAGGCCAAAAATAAAAAAAGAAAGGCCCAAAAAAAAAGAAAATAAATAAAAAGGGCAATGTTACTATCTCTTTTTTTTCCACACTTGTGCTTCAAAGTAGCACCTTGTTCTTCATGTAGTGAGTCTCATATATTGTGCTTCAAAGTAGCACCTTGATCTTCATTTAGTGAGTCTCATATATTGTGCTTCAAAGTAGCACCATGTTTTTCATATAGTGAGTCTCATAAGTTGTCCTTTTCATACTAGTGGGAATTTTTCATTATAGAAATTGGCTTGTATATTCCTACGATGGGCTTCCTCAAATGCCCTAGGTCTTCATGAGCAAGCAAGTTGCATGCACACCCACTAGTTTTCTTTTGTTGAGCATTCATAGCTCTAGAGCATCCGTTGCATGGCAATCCCTACTCCTCATGTTGACATCAATTGATGGGCATCTCCATAGCCCGTTGATTATCCTCGTCAACGTGAGACTTTCTATTTTTTTGTCTTCTCCACACAATCCCCATCATCATATTCTATACCACCCATAGTGCTATATCCATGGCTCACGCTCATGTATTGCGTGAAGGTTGAAAAAGTTTGAGATTATTTAAGTGTGAAACAATTTCTTGGCTTGTCATCGGGGGTATAGAAGTTGGGAACATCTTTGTGTGACGAAAATGAAGCATAGCCTGACTATATGATTTTGTAGGGATGAACTTTCTTTTGCCATGCTATTTTGAGAAGACATGATTACTTTGATTAGTATGCTTGAAGTATTACTATTTATTTTATCAATATGAACTTTTATTTTGTATTCATTCGGATCTGAATATTCATATCACAATTAAGAATATTTACATTGAAATTATGCCAAAGTATCACTCCGCATCAAAAATTCTCCTTTTATCATTTACCTACTCGAGGATAAAATAAAATTTTTACCATTGAAACGTTGTTGGGGAACGTTGGGGAACGTTAGCGAGCGGATCAAGAAGGAGGAGACGTCACGCTGACCGTACGTGTGTTGAACGTGGAGGTGCCGTCCGTTCGGCGCTAGGGTCTCCGGTGATTCGGATCACGACGAGAACGACTCCCTCAACCCCGTTCTCTTGAACGCTTCCGCACGCGATCTACAAAGGTATGTAGATGCACTCATATCATTCGTTGCTAGATGAACTCATAGATGGATCTTGGTGAACGTAGGAATTTTTTTATTTTATGCAACGTTCCCCAACAGTGGCATCATGAGCTAGGTCTATGCGTAGTTCTCTATTGCACGAGTAGACCACAATTTGTTGTGGGCGTAGATGTTGTCAACTTTCTTGCCGCTACTAGTCTTATTTTGCTTCAGCGGTATTGTGGGATGAAGCGGCCCCGACCGACCTTACACGTACGCTTACGTGAGACAGGTTCCACCGACTGACATGCACTAGTTGCATAAGGTGGCTAGCGGGTGTCTGTCTCTACCACTTTAGTTGGAGCGGATTCGATGAAAAGGGTCCTTATGAAGGGTAAACATAAGTTGACAAATCACGTTGTGGCTTTTTCATAGGTAAGAAAATGTTCTTGCTAGAACCCTATTGCAGCCACGTAAAAGATGCAACAACAATTAGAGGACATCTAACTTTTTTTTGCAGCAATTGCCTTATGATGTGATATGGCCAAAAGTTGTGATGTATGATGAATGATATATAGTGATGTATGAGATCATGTTCTTGTAATAAGAATCACGACTTGCATGTCGATGAGTATGACAACCGGCAGGAGCCATAGGAGTTGTCTTAATTATTGTATGACCTGCGTGTCATTGATTCAACGCCATGTAATTACTTTGCTTTATTGCTAAACCGTTAGCTATAGTAGTAGAAGTAATAGTTGGCGAGCAACTTCATGGAGACACGATGATGGAGATCATGATGATGGAGATCATGGTGTCATGCCGGTGACAAGATGATCATGGAGCCCCGAAGATGGAGATCAAAGGAGCTATATGATATTGGGCATATCATGTCACTACTACATAATTGCATGTGATGTTTATTATGTTTATGCATCTTGTTTACTTAGAACTACGGTAGTAAATAAGATGATCCCTCGTAATAATTTCAAGACGGTGTTCCCCCTAACTGTGCGCCGTTGCTAAAGTTCGTCGTTTCGAAGCACCACGTGATGATCAGGTGTGATAGATTCCTACGTTCACATACAACGGGTGTAAGACAATTTTACACATGCAAAACACTTAGGTTAACTTGACGAGCCTAGCATGTACAGACATGGCCTCGGAACACAGAGACCGAAAGGTCGAACATGAGTCATATGGAAGATACGATCAACATGGAGATGTTCACGATGATGACTAGTCCATCTCACGTGATGGTCGGACACGGCCTAGTCGACTCGGATCATGTAACTCTTAGATGACTAGAGGGATGTCAAATCTGAGTGGGAGTTCATTAAATAATTTGATTAGGTGAACTTAATTATCATGAACATTAGTCTAAAATCTTTGCAGAATGTCTTGTAGATCAAATGGCCAACGCTCATGTCACCATGAACTTCAACGCATTCCTAGAGAAAACCAAGCTGAAAGATGATGGCAGCAACTATTCGGACTGGGTCCTAACACGAGGATCATCCTCATAGCTGCCAAGAAACAATATGTCCTAGAAGCACCGCTAGGTGAAGCACCCATCCCAGAGAACCAAGACATTATGAATGCTTGGCAGTCACGTGCTGATGATTACTCCCTCGTTTAGTGCGGCATGCTTTACAGCTTAGAACGAGGGCTCCAAAAGCGTTTTGAGCAACACTGAGCATATGAGATGTTCGAGGAGCTGAAAATGGTTTTCCAAGCTCATGCCCGGGTCGAGAGATATGAAGTTTCCGACAAGTTCTATAGTTGTAAGATGGAGGAAAATAGTTCTGTCAGTGAGCACATACTCAAAATGTGGGTTGCACAACCGCCTGTCCCCGGTGGACATTAACCTCCCGGACGAGGCGGTCATTGACAGAATCCTTCAACGCTCCCACCGAGCTACAAGAGCTTTGTGATGAACTACAATATGCAGGATGGTGAAAACTATTCCTGAAGTATTTTCAATGCTGAAGTCAGCAGAGGTAGAAATCAAGAAGGAACATCAAGTGTTGATGGTCAATAAAACCACTAAGTTCAAGAAGGGCAAGGGTAAGAAAACTTCAAGAAGGACAGCAAGGATGTTGCCGCGCCAGGTAAGCAAGTTGCCGGGAAGAAGTCAAAGAATGGACCCAAGCCTGAGACTGAGTGCTTTTATTGCAAAGGGAAGGGTCACTGGAAGCGGAACTGCCCCAAATACTTAGCACACAAGAAGGCCGGCAACAATAAAGGTATATTTGATATACATGTAATTGATGTGTACCTTACCAGTACTCGTAGTAACTCCCGGTATTTGATACGGTGCCGTTGCTCATATATGTAACTCACAAAGCAGGAGCTGCGGAATAAGCGGAGACTGGCGAAGGATGAGGTGACGATGCGCTGCCGAATGGTTCCAAGGTCGATGTGATCGCCCGTCGACGCTACCTCTACATTTACCTACGGGATTAGTTTTAAACCTCAATAATTATTATTTAGTGCCAAGTTTGAGCATGAACATTGTATCAGGATCTCATTTAATACGAGATGGCTACTCATTTAAATTCGAGAAAAATGGTTGTTCTATTTATATGAGAGATGTGTTTTATGGTCATGCTCCGATGGTCAATGGTTTATTCTTAATGAATCTCGAACGTGATGTTACACATATTCATAGTGTGAATACCAAAAGATGTAAAGTTGATAACGATAGTCCCACATACTTGTGGCATCGCCGCCTTGGTCACATTGGTGTCAAGCGCATGAAGAAGCTCCATCTTGATGGACTTTTAGAGTCTCTCGATTATGAATCATTTGACACATGCAAACCATGCCTCATGGGCAAAATGACCAAGACTCCGTTCTCCGGAACAATGGAGCGAGCAACCAACTGTTGGAAATATGCCCTAGAGGCAATAATAAAAGGATTATTATTATATTTCCTTGTTCGTGATAATTGTATTTTATTCATGCTATAATTGTATTATCCAGAAATCGTAATACACGTGTGAATACATAGACCATAATATGTCCCTAGTGAGCCTCTAGTTGACTAGCTCGTTGATCAATAGATAGTCATGGATTCCTGACTATGGACATTGGATGTCATTGATAATGGGATCACATCATTAGGAGAATGATGTGATGGACAAGACCCAATCCTAAGCATAGCACAAGATCGTTTAGTTTGTTTTGCTAGAGCTTTTCCAATGTCAAGTATCTCTTCCTTAGACCATGAGATCGTGTAACTCCCGGATACCGTAGGAGTGCTTTGGGTGTACCAAACGTCACAACGTAACTGGGTGACTATAAAGGTGCACTACGGTATCTCCGAAAGTGTCTGTTGGGTTGACACGGATCGAGACTGGGATTTGTCACTCAGTATTACGGAGAGGTATCACTGGGCCCACTCGGTAATGCACCATCATAATGAGCTCAGAGTGACCAGATGTTTGGTCACGGGATCATGCATTACGGTACGAGTAAAGTGACTTGCCGGTAACGAGATTGAACGAGGTATTGGGATACCGACGATCGAATCTCGGGCAAGTAACATACCGATTGACAAAGGGAATTGCATACGGGGTTGCTTGAATCCTCGACATCGTGGTTCATCCGATGAGATCATCGAGGAGCATGTGGGAGCCAACATGGGTATCCAGATCCTGCTGTTGGTTATTGACCGAGAGCCGTCCCGGTCATGTCTACATGTCTCCCGAACCCATAGGGTCTACACACTTATGGTTCGGTGACGCTAGGGTTGTATGAATATGAGTATGTAGCAAACCGAAAGTTTTTCGGAGCCCCGGATGAGATCCCGGACGTCACGAGGAGTTCCGGAATGGTCCGGAGGTAAAGAATTATATATAGGAAGTGCTGTTTCGGCCATCGGGAGAGTTTTGGGGTCACCCGGTATTGTACCGACCACGGGAAGGGTCCCGGGGTCCACCGGGTTGGGCCACCTATCCCGGAGGGCCCGTGGGCTGAAGTGGGAGGGAACCAGCCTGGTGGGCTGGTGCGCCCGGCCCCTCTGCGCCTAGGGTTGGGAACCCTAGGGGAGGGGGCGCCTCCACTTGTCTTGGGCGGCACTCCACCCCCCTTGGCCGCCGCCCCCTAGGAGATCCCATCTCCTTGGGCCGGCGCCCCCCTTGGAGTCCCTATATATAGAGGGGGGGGGGGGGTGGGAGGGCAGCCGCACCCAACACCTGTCGCCTCCCTCCCCTCCCTGCTACACCTCTCCCTCCCGTAGTTGCTTGGCGAAGCCCTGCCGGAGCCCTGCTGCATCCACCACCACGCCCGTCGTCTTTGGATCTTCATCAACCTCTCCTGTCCCCTTGCTGTATCAAGACGGAGGAGACGTTAGGCTGACCGTACGTGTGTTGAACGTGGAGGTGCCGTCCGTTCGGCGCTAGGATCTCCGGTGATTTGGATCACGACGAGAACGACTCCCTCAACCCCATTCACTTGAACGCTTCCGCTCGCGATCTACAAGGTATGTAGATGCACTCATATAAGGGTAAGAAGAACATCAAGAATATGCATGGGATGGTGAAAACTATTCCTGAAGTATTTTCAATGCTGAAGTCAGCAGAGGTAGAAATCAAGAAAGAACATCAAGTGTTGATGGTCAATAAAACCACTAAGTTCAAGAAGGGCAAGGGTAAGAAGAACTTCAAGAAGGACGGCAAGGATGTTGCCGCGCCCGGAAAGCCAGTTGCCGGGAAGAAGTCAAAGAATGGACCCAAGCCTGAGACTAAGTGCTTTTATTGCAAAGGGAAGGGTCACTGGAAGCGGAACTGCCCCAAATACTTAGCAGACAAGAAGGCCGGCAACACTAAAGGTATATTTGATATACATGTAATTGATGTGTACCTTACCAGTACTCGTAGTAACTCCTGTGTATTTGATACCGGTGACGTTGCTCATATATGTAACTCACAGCAGGAGCTACGGAATAAGCAGAGACTGGCGAAGGACGAGGTGACGATGCGCGTCGGGAATGGTTCCAAGGTCGATGTGATAGCCGTCGGCACGCTACCTCTACATTTACCTACGGGATTAGTTTTAAACCTCAATAATTGTTATTTAGTGCCAAGTTTAAGCATGAACATTGTATCAGGATCTCGTTTAATACGAGATGGCTACTCATTTAAATCTGAGAAAAATGGTGTTTCTATTTATATGAGAGATATGTTCTATGGTCATGCTCCGATCGTCAATGGTTTATTCTTAATGAATCTCGAACGTGATGTTACACATATTCATAGTGTGAATACCAAAAGATGTAAAGTTGATATCGATAGTCCCACATACTTGTGGCACTGCCACCTTGGTCACATTGGTGTCAAGCGCATGAAGAAGCTCCATGTCGATGGACTTTTAGAGTCTCTCGATTATGAATCATTTGACACATGCGAACCATGCCTCATGGGCAAATGACCAAGACTCCGTTATCCTGAACAATGGAGCGAGCAACCAACTTATTGGAAATCATACATACCGATGTGTGCGGTCCAATGAGCGTTGAGGCTCGCGGAGGATATCGTTATGTTCTCACTCTCACAAACGACTTAAGTAGATATGGGTATGTCTACTTGATGAAACACAAGTCCGAGACCTTTGAAAAGTTCAAGGAATTTCAGAATGAGGTAGAGAATCAACGTGACCGAAAAATAAAGTTCTTACGATCAGATCGTGGAGGAGAATATTTAAGTCATGAATTTGGTATACACTTAAGGAAATGTGGAATCGTTTCACAACTCACGCTACCGGAACACCTCGGTAATAGCGGTGTGTCCGAACGTCGTAATCGCATTCTATTGGATATGGTGCGATCTATGATGTCTCTTACTGACTTGCCGCTATCATTTTGGGGATACGCTCTAGAG
Organism: Aegilops bicornis; assembly: GCA_021605145.1. Taxonomy (NCBI): domain Eukaryota; kingdom Viridiplantae; phylum Streptophyta; class Magnoliopsida; order Poales; family Poaceae; genus Aegilops; species Aegilops bicornis. The sequence goes on from CM038673.1 coordinate 85,227,853, forward strand.
ACAACTACATTCACTTTAAATAGGGCACCGTCTAAATCCGTTGAGACGACACCGTATGAATTATGGTTTGGGAAGAAACCTAAGCTGTCGTTTCTAAAAGTTTGGGGATGCGATGCTTATGTCAAGAAACTTCAACCCTGAAAAGCTCGAATCCAAGTCGGAAAAATGCGTCTTCATAGGATACCCTAAGGAAACCATTGGGTATACCTTCTACCTTAGATCCGAAGGCAAGATCTTTGTTGCCAAGAATGGATCCTTTCTTGAAAAAGAGTTTCTCTCGAAAGGAGTAAGTGGGAGGAAAGTAGAACTCGATGAAGTACTACCTCTTGAACCGGAAAGTAGTGCAGCTCAGGAAAATGTTCCTGTGGTGCCTACACCGACTGGAGAGGAAATTAATGATGATGATCAAGGTACTTCGAATCAAGTTGCTACTGAGCTTCGTAGGTCCACAAGGACACGTTCCACACCAGAGTGGTATGGCAATCTTATCCTGAAAATCATGTTGTTGGACAACGGTGAACCTTCGAACTATGAAGAAGCGATGGCGGGCCCAGATTCCAACACATGGCTTGAAGCCATGCAATCCGAGATAGGATCCCTGTATGAAAACAAAGTATAGACTTTGACAGACTTGCCCGATGATCGGCGAACGATAGAAAACAAATGGATCTTTAAGAAGAAGATGGACGCGGATGGTAATGTTACCATCTATAAAGCTCGACTTGTCACTAAAGGTTATCGGCAAGTTCAAGGGGTTGACTACGATGAGACTTTCTCTCCCGTAGCGAAGCTAAAGTCCGTCCGAATCATGTTAGCAATTGCCGCATACTATGATTATGAGATATGGCAAATGGACGTCAAAACGGCATTCCCTAACGGCTATCTTAAGGAAGAACTGTATATGGTGCAGCCGGAAGGTTTTGTCGACCCTAAGAATGCTAACAAGGTATGCAAGCTCGAGGATCCATTTATGGGCTGGTGCAAGCATCTCGGAGTTGGAACATTCGCTTTGATGAGATGATCAAAGCGTTTGGGTTTATCTTGCAGACTTATGGAGAAGCCTCCGTTTACAAGAAAGTGAGTGGGAGCTACAGTAGCATTTCTCATATTATATGTAGATGACATAATTTTGATGGGAAATGATATAGAACTTTTGGACAGCATTAAGGCCTACTTGAATAAGAGTTTTTGAATGAAGGACCTTGGAGAAGCTGCTTATATATTAGGCATCAAGATCTATAGAGATAGATCGAGACGCCTCATAGGTCTTTCACAAAGCACATACCTTGAAAAGATATTGAAGAAGTTCAAAATAGATCAGTCCAAGAAAGGGTTCTTGCTCAGACATACAAGGTGTGAAATTGAGCTCGGCTCAATGTCCGACCACGGCAGAAGATAAAGAAGAGATGAGTGTCATCCCCTATGCTTCAGCCATAGGATCTATTATGTATGCCATTGTGTGTACCAGACCTGATGTAAACTTTGCCGTAAGTTTGGTAGGAAGGTACCAAAGTAATCCCGGCAAGGAACACTGGACAGCGGTCAAGAATATCCTGAAGTACCTGAAAAGGACTAATGACATGTTTCTCGTTTATGGAGGTGACGAAGAGCTGCGTCAGAAGGGTTACGTCGTTGCTAGCTTCGACACGCATCGGATGACTCTAAGTCACAAACCGGATACGTGTATATGTTGAATGGTGGAGCAAGAAGCTGGTGCAGCCGCAAGCGAAAGCGTCGTGGCGGGATCTACATGTGAAGTGGAGTACATGGCAGCCTCGGAGGCAGCGCATGAAGCAATTTGGGTGAAGGAGTTCATCACCGACCTAGGAGTCATACCCAATGCGTCGGGGCCGATCAAACTCTTCTGTGACAACACTGGAGCTATTGCACTTGGCAAGGATCCCAGGTTTCACAAGAAGACCAGGCACATCAAGCGTCGCTTCAAATCCATTCGTGAAAATGTTCAAGATGGAGACATAGAAATTTGCAAAGTGCATACGAATCTGAATGTCGCATTCCGTTGACTAAACCTCTTCCGCGAGCAAAACATGATCAACACCAGAACTCTATGGGTGTTCGATTCATCACAATGTAACTAGATTATTGACTCTAGTGCAAGTGGGAGACTGTTGGAAATATGCCCTAGAGGCAATAATAAAAGGATTATTATTATATTTCCTTGTTCGTGATAATTGTCTTTTATTCATGCTATAATTGTATTATCCGGAAATCGTAATACACGTGTGAATACATAGACCACAATATGTCCCTAGTGAGCCTCTAGTTGACTACCTCGTTGATCAATAGATAGTCATGGTTTCCTTACTATGGACATTGGATGTCATTGATAATGGGATCACATCATTAGGAGAATGATGTGATGGACAAGACCCAATCCTAAGCATAGCACAAGATCGTGTAGTTCGTTTTGCTAGAGCTTTTCCAATGTCAAGTTTCTCTTCCTTAGACCATGAGATCGTGTAACTCCTGGATACCGTAGGAGTGCTTTGGGTGTACCAAAGGTCACAACGTAACTGGGTGACTATAAAGGTGCACTACAGGTATCTCCGAAAGTGTCTGTTGGGTTGTCACAGATCGAGACTGGGATTTGTCACTCCAGACACGGAGAGGTATCACCGGGCCCACTCGGTAATGCATCATCATAATGAGCTCAGAGTGACCAAGTGTTTGTTCACGCAGGATCATTACTGTGCGAGTAAAGTGACTTGCAGTAACGAGATTGAACGAGGTATTGGGATACCGACGATCGAATCTTGGGCAAGTAACATACCGATCGACAAAGGGAATTGTATACGGGGTTGCTTGAATCCTCGACATCGTGGTTCATCCGATGAGATCATCGAGGAGCATGTGGGAGCCAACATGGGTATACAGATCCCGCTGTTGGTTATTGACCGAGAGCCGTCCCGGTCATGTCTACATGTCTCCCGAACCTGTAGGGTCTACACACTTAAGGTCCGGTGACGCTAGGGTTGTATGAATATGAGTATGCAGCAAACCAAAAGTTTTTCGGAGTCCCGGATGAGATCCCAGACGTCACGAGGAGTTCCGGAATGCTCCGGAGGTAAAGAATTATACATAGGAAGTGCTGTTTCGGCCATCGGGAGAGTTTCGGGGTCACGGTATTGTACCGACCACCGGAAGGGTCCCGAGGTCCACCGGTGGGACCACCTATCCCGGAGGGCCCGTGGGCTGAAGTGGGAGGAACCACCCCTGATGGGCTGGTGTGCCCCTGGCCCCCTCTGCGCCTAGGGTTGGGAACCCTAGGAGGGGGGCGCCTCCACTGCCTTGGGGCACTCCACCCCTTGGCCGCGCCCCCTAGGAGATCCCATCTCCTAGGGCTGGCGCCCAGGGTCCCTATATAAAGAGGGGGTGGGAGGGCAGCCGCACCCAACACCTGGCACCTCCCTCCCCTTCCTGCTACACCTCTCCCTCCCGTAGTTGCTTGGCGAAGCCCTGCCGGAGCCCTGCTGCATTCACCACCACGCTGTCGTGCTGCTAGATCTTCATCAACCTCTCCTTTCCCCTTGCTGGATCAAGACGGAGGAGACGTTACGCTGACCGTACGTTTGTTGAATGCGGAGGTGCCGTCCGTTCGGCGCTAGGATCTCCGGTGATTTGGATCACGACGAGAACGACTCCCTCAACCCCGTTCACTTGAACGCTTCCGCTCGCGATCTACAAGGTATGTAGATGCAGTCATATCACTCGTTTCTAGATGAACTCATAGATGGATCTTGGTGAAACCGTAGGAAATTTTTTATTTTCTGCAACGTTCCCCAACACCAACTTATTGGAAATCATACATGCCGATGTGTGCGGTCCAATGAGCGTTGAGGCTCGCGGAGGATATCTTTATGTTCTCACTCTCACAGACGACTTAAGTAGATATGGGTATGTCTACTTGATGAAGCACAAGTCTGAGACCTTTGAAAAGTTCAAGGAATTTCAGAATGAGGTAGAGAATCAACATGACCGAAAAATAAAGTTCTTACGATCAGATCGTGGAGGAGAATATTTAAGTCACGAATTTGGCACACACTTAAGGAAATGTGGAATCATTTCACAACTCACGCCTACCGGAACACCTCAACAGAATCAGTGTCCGAGCGTCGTGTCGCACTCTATTGGATATGGTGCGATCTATGATGTCTCTTCTGGATTTACCGCTATCATTTTGGGGATACGCTCTAGAGATAGCTACATTCACTTTAAATAGGGCACCGTCTAAATCCGTTGAGACGACACCGTATGAATTATGGTTTGGGAAGAAACCTAAGTCATCGTTTCTAAAAGTTTGGGGATGCGATGCTTATGTCAAGAAACTTCAACCTGAAAAGCTCGAACCCAAGTCGGAAAAATGCGTCTTCATAGGATACCCTAAGGAAACCATTGGGTATACCTTCTACCTTAGATCCGAAGGCAAGATCTTTGTTGCCAAGAACGGATCCTTTCTGGAAAATGACTTTCTCTCGAAAGGAGTAAGTGGGAGGAAAGTAGAACTCGATGAAGTACTACCTCTTGAACCAGAAAGTAGTGCAGCTCAAGAAAATGTTCCTGTGGTGCCTACACCGAATGGAGAGGAAATTAATGATGATGATTAAGGTACTTTGGATCAAGTTCCTACTGAGCTTCGTCGGTCCACAAGGACACGTTCCACACCAGAGTGGTATGGCAATCTTATCCTGAAAATCATGTTTTTGGACAACGGTGAACCTTCGAACTATGAAGAAGCGATGGCGGGCCCAGATTCCAACAAATGGCTTGAAGCCATGCAATCCGAGATAGGACCCATGTATGAAAACAAAGAATGGACTTTGACAGACTTGCCCGATGATCGGCGAGCGATAGAAAACAAATGGATCTTTAAGAAGAAGACGGACGCGGATGGTAATGTTACCATCTATAAAGCTCGACTTGTCGCTAAGGGTTATCTGCAAGTTCAAGGGGTTGACTACAATGAGACTTTCTCTCCCGTAGCGAAGCTGAAGTCCGTCCGAATCATGTTAGCAATTGCCGCATACTATGATTATGAGATATGGCAAATGGACGCCAAAACGGCATTCCTTAATGGCTATCTTAAGGAAGAACTGTATATGATGCAGCCGGAAGGTTTGGTCGACCCTAAGAATGCTAACAAGGTATGCAAGCTCCAAATGATCCATTTATGGGCTGGTGCAAGCATCCCGAGTTGGAACATTCGCTTTGATGAGATGATCAAAGCGTTTGGGTTTATCTTGAGACTTATGGAGAAGCCTGCGTTTACAAGAAAGTGAGTGGGAGATCTGTAGCATTTCTGATATTATATGTAGATGACATACTTTCGATGGGAAATGATATAGAACTTTTGGACAACATTAAGGCCTACTTGAATAAGAGTTTTTCAATGAAGGACCTTGGAGAAGCTGCTCATATATTAGGCATCAAGATCTATAGAGATAGATCGAGACGCCTCATAGGTCTTTCACAAAGCACATACCTTGAAAAGATATTGAAGAAGTTCAAAATGGATCAGTCCAAGAAAGGGTTCTTGCACAGACATAAGGTGTGAAATTGAGCTCGGCTCAATGCCCGACCAATGACGGAAGATAAAGAAGATATGAGTGTCATCCCCTATGCTTCAGCCATAGGATCTATTATGTATGCCATCTTTGTGTACTGGACTGATGTAAACCTTGCCGTAAGTTTGATAGGAAGGTACCAAAGTAATCCCGGCAAGGAACATTGGACAGCGGTCAAGAATATCCTGAAGTACCTGAAAAGGACTGAGGACATGTTTCTCGTTTATGGAGGTGACGAAGAGCTCGTCGTAAAGGGTTACGTCGACGCTAGCTTCGACACAGATCTGGATGACTCTAAGTCACAAACCGGATACGTGTATATGTTGAATGGTGGAGCGATGGTGGTGCAGCTGCAAGCGGAAGCGTCGTGGCGGGATCTACATGTGAAGCGGAGTACATGGCAGCCTCGGAGGCAGCACATGAAGCAATTTGGGTGAAGGAGTTCATCACCGACCTAGGAGTCATAGCCAATGCGTCGGGCCGATCAAACTCTTCCGTGACAACACCGGAGCTATTGCGGTTGCCAAGGAGCCCAGGTTTCACAAGAAGACCGAGCACATCAAGCGTAGCTTCAACTCCATTCGTGAAAATGTTCAAGATGGAGACATAGAAATTTGCAAAGTGCATACGGATCTGAATGTCGCAGATCCGCTGACTAAACCTCTTCCATGAGCAAAACATGATCAACACCGTAACTCTATGGGTGTTCGATTCATCACAATGTAACTAGATTATTGACTCTAGTGCAAGTGGGAGACTGTTGGAAATATGCCCTAGAGGCAATAATAAAAGGATTATTATTATATTTCCTTCTTTGTGATAATTGTCTTTTATTCATGCTATAATTGTATTATCCGGAAATCGTAATACACGTGTGAATACATAGACCGCAACATGTCCCTAGTGAGCCTCTAGTTGACTAGCTCGTTGATCAATAGATAGTCATGGTTTCCTGACTATGGACATTGGATGTCATTGATAACGGGATCACATCATTAGGAGAATGACGTGATGGACAAGACCCAATCCTAAGCATAGCACAAGATCGTGTAGTTCGTTTGCTTGAGCTTTTCCAATGTCAAGTATCTTTTCCTTAGACCATGAGATCGCGCAACTCCCGGATACCGTAGGAGTGCTTTGGGTGTACCAAACGTCACAACGTAACTGGGTGACTATAAAGGTGCACTACAGGTATCTCCGAAAGTGTCTGTTGGGTTGACACGGATCGAGACTGGGATTTGTCACTGCGTATGACGGAGAGGTATCTCTGGGCCCACTCGGTAATGCATCATCATAATGAGCTCAAAGTGACCAAGTATTAGGTCACGGCATCATGCATTACGGTACGAGTAAAGTGACTTGCCGGTAACGAGATTGAACGAGGTATTGGGATACCGACGATCGAATCTCAGGCAAGTAACGTACCGATTGACAAAGGGAATATTATACGGGGTTGCTTGAATCCTCGACATCGTGGTCCATCCGATGAGATCATCGAGGAGCATGTAGAGCCAACATGGGTATCCAGATCCCGCTGTTGGTTATTGACCGAGAGCCGCCCCGGTCATGTCTACATGTCTACCGAACCCGTAGGGTCTACACACTTAAGGTCTTGTGGCGCTTAGGGTTGTATGAATATGAGTATGCAGCAAACCGAAGTTGTTGAGTCCCGGATGAGATCCCGGACGTCATGAGGAGTTCCGGAATTGTCCGGAGGTAAAGAATTATATATGGGAAGTCGAGTTTCGGCCATCGGGAAAGTTTTGGGGTCCACCGGTATTGTACCGGGACCACCGGAAGGGTCCCGGGGGTTCACCGGGTGGGGCCACCTATCCCGGAGTGCCCCATGGGCTGAAGTGGGAGGGGAACCAGCCCCTGGTGGGCTGGTGCGCCCCCCTGGGCCCCACCTCTACGCCTAGGGTTGGGAACCCTAGGGGAGGGGGCGCCTGCACTTGCCTTGGGGGGCACTCCACCCCCTTGGCCGCCGCCCCGCCTAGGAGATCCCATCTCCTAGGGCCGGCGCCCTCTGGGCTCCCTATATAAAGAGGGGGGTGGGAGGGCAGCCGCACCCCAACACCTGGCGCCTCCCTCCCCTCCCTGCTACACCTCTCCCTCCCGTAGTTGCTTGGCGAAGCCCTGCCGGAGCCCTGCTGCATCCAACACCACACCGTCGTGCTGCTGGATCTTTATCAACCTCTCCTTTCCCCTTGCTGGATGAACACGGAGGTGCCGTCCGTTCGGGGCTAGGATCTCCGGTGATTCGGATCACGACGAGAACGACTCCCTCAACCCCGTTCTCTTGAACGCTTCCGCACGCGATCTACAAAGGTATGTAGATGCACTCCTATCACTTGTTGCTAGATGAAATCATAGATGGATCTTGGTGAACGTAGGAAATTTTTTATTTTATGCAACGTTCCCCAACAGTGGCATCATGAGCTAGGTCTATGCGTAGTTCTCTATTGCACGGGTAGAACACAATTTGTTGTGGGCGTAGATGTTGTCAACTTTCTTGCCGCTACTAGTCTTATTTTGCTTCAGCGGTATTGTGGGATGAAGCGGCCTGGACCGACCTTACACGTACGCTTACGTGAGACAGGTTCCACCGACTGACATGCACTAGTTGCATAAGGTGGCTAGCGGGTGTCTGTCTCTCCCACTTTAGTTGGAGCGGATTCGACGAAAAGGGTCCTTATGAAGGGTAAATAGAAGTTCACAAATCACATTGTGGCTTTTTCGTAGGTAAGAAAACGTTCTTGCTAGAACCCTATTGCCGCCACGTAAAAGATGCAACAACAATTAGAGGACGTCTAACTTGTTTTTGCAGCAATTGCCTTGTGATGTGATATGGCCAAAAGTTGTGATGTATGATGATGATATATTGTGATGTATGAGATCATGTTCTTGTAATAGGAATCACGACTTGCATGTCGATGAGTATGACAACCGGCAGGAGCCATAGGAGTTGTCTTAATTATTGTATGACCTGCGTGTCATTGATTCAACGCCATGTAATTACTTTGCTTTATTGCAAAACCGTTAGCTATAGTAGTAGAAGTAATAGTTGGCGAGCAACTTCATGGCGACACGATGATGGAGATCATGATGATGGAGATCATGGTGTCATGCCGGTGACAAGATGATCATGGAGCCCCGAAGATGGAGATCAAAGGAGCTATATGATATTGGCCATATCATGTCACTATAATTGCATGTGATGTTTATTATGTTTATGCACCTTGTTTACTTAGAACGACGGTAGTAAATAAGATGATCCCTCATAATAATTTAAAGAAGGTGTTCCCCCTAACTGTGCGCCGTTGCTAAAGTTAAATCGTTTCGAAGCACCACGTGATGATCGGGTGTGATAGATTCCTACGTTCACATACAACGGGTGTAAGACAGTTTTACACATGCAAAACACTTAGGTTAACTTGACGAGCCAAGAATGTACAGACATGGCCTCGGAACACAGAGACCGAAAGGTCGAACATGAGTTGTATGGAAGATACGATCAACATGGAGATGTTCACCGATGATGACTAGTCCGTTTCATGTGATGATCGGACACGGCCTAGTCGACTCGGATCATGTAACACTTAGATGACTAGAGGGATGCCAAATCTGAGTGGGAGTTCATTAAATAATTTGATTAGATGAACTTAATTATCATGAACATTAGTCTAAAATCTTTGCAAAATGTCTTGTAGATCAAATGGCCAACGCTCATGTCACCATGAACTTCAACGTGTTCCTAGAGAAAACCAAGTCGAAAGATGATGGCAGCAACTATTCGGATCGGGTCCGAACCTGAGGATCATCCTCATAGCTGCCAAGAAACAATATGTCCTAGAAGCACCGCTAGGTGAAGCACCCATCCCAAAGAACCAAAACGTTATGAACGCTTGGTAGTCACGTGCTGATGATTACTCCCTCGTTCAGTGCGGCATGCTTTACAGCTTAGAACCAGGGCTCCAAAAGCGTTTTGAGCAACACGGAGCATATGAGATGTTCGAGGAGCTGAAAATGGTTTTCCGTGCTCATGCCCAGGTTGAGAGATATGAAGTCTCCGACAAGTTCCATAGTTGTAAGATGGAGGAAAATAGTTCTGTCAGTGAGCACATACTCAAAATGTCTGGGTTGCACAACCGTCTGTCCCAGCTGGACATTAACCTCCCGGACGAGGCGGTCATTGACAGAATCCTTCAGTCGCTCCCACCGAGCTACAAGAGCTTTGTGATGAACTACAATATGCCGGGGATGGTGAAAACTATTCCTGAAGTATTTTCAATGCTGAAGTCAGCAGAGGTAGAAATCAAGAAGGAACATCAAGTGTTGATGGTCAATAAAACCACTAAGTTCAAGAAGGGCAAGGGTAAGAAGAACTTCAAGAAGGACGGCAAGGATGTTGCCGCGCCCGGAAAGCCAGTTGCCGGGAAGAAGACAAAGAATGGACCCAAGCCAGAGACTGAGTGCTTTTATTGCAAAGGGAAGGGTCCACAGGCGGAACTGCCCCAAATACTTAGCAGACAAGAAGGCCGGCAACACTAAAGGTATATTTGATATACATGTAATTGATGTGTACATTACCAGTACTCGTAGTAACTCCTGTGTATTAGATGCCGGTGCCGTTGCTCACATATGTAACTCACAGTAGGAGCTGCGGAATAAGCGGAGACTGGCGAAGGACGAGGTGACGATGCGTGTCGGGAATGGTTCCAATGTCGATGTGATCGCCGTCGGCACGCTACCTCTACATTTACCTACGGGATTAGTTTTAAACCTCAATAATTGTTATTTAGTGCCAAGTTTGAGCATGAACATTGTATCAGGATCTCGTTTAATACGAGATGGCTACTCATTTAAATCCGAGAATAATGGTTGTTCTATTTATATGAGAGATATGTTTTATGGTCATGCTCCGATGGTCAATGGTTTATTCTTAATGAATCTCGAGCGTGATGTTACACATATTCATAGCGTGAATACCAAAAGATGTAAAGTTGATAACGATAGTCCCACATACTTGTGGCACTGCCGCCTTGGTCACATTGGTGTCAAGCGCATGAAGAAGCTCCATGCTGATGGACTTTTAGAGTCTCTCGATTATGAATCATTTGACACATGCCTCATGGGCAAAATGACCAAGACTCCGTTCTCCGGAACAATGGAGCGAGCAACCAACTTATTGGAAATCATACATACTGATGTGTGCGGTCCAATGAGCATTGAGGCTCGTGGAGGATATCGTTATGTTCTCACTCTCACAGACGACTTGAGTAGATATGGGTATGTCTACTTGATGAAACACAAGTCTGAGACCTTTGAAAAGTTCAAGGAATTTCAGAATGAGGTAGACAATCAACGTGACCGAAAAATAAAGTTCTTACGATCAGCTCGTGGAGGAGAATATTAAGTCACGAAATTGGTACACACTTAAGGAAATGTGGAATCGTTTCACAACTCACGCTACCGAACACCTCAACAGAACGGTGTGTCCGAACATCGTAATCGCACTCTATTGGATATGGTGCGAACTATGATGTCTCTTACAGATTTATCGCTATCATTTTGGGGATACGCTCTAGAGACAGCTACATTCACTTTAAATAGGGCACCGTCTAAATCCGTTGAGACGACACCGTATGAATTATGGTTTGGGAAGAAACCTAAGCTGTCGTTTCTAAAAGTTTGGGGATGCGATGCTTATGTCAAGAAACTTCAACCTGAAAAGCTCGAACCCAAGTCGGAAAAATGCGTCTTCATAGGATACCCTAAGGAAACCATTGGGTATACCTTCTACCTTAGATCCGAAGGCAAGATCTTTGTTGCCAAGAACGGATCCTTTCTCGAAAAAGAGTTTCTCTCGAAAGGAGTGAGTGGGAGGAAAGTAGAACTTCGATGAAGTACTACCTCTTGAACCGGAAAGTAGTGCAGCTCAGAAAATGTTCCTGTGGTGCCTACACCTCTTGGAGAGGAAATTAATGATGATGATCACAGTACTTGGATCAAGTTGCTCTTGAACCAGAGGTCCACAAGGACACGTTCCACACCGTAATGGTATGGCAACCTGTCACGGAAATCATGTTGTTAGACAACGGTGAACCTTGAACTATGAAGAAGCGATGGCGGCCCAGATTCCAACAAATGGCTTGAAGCCATGCAATCCGAGATAGGATCCATGTATGAAAAGAATGTATGGACTTTGACAGACTTGCCCGATGATCGGCGGCGATAGAAAACAAATGGATCTTTAAGAAGAAGGCGGACGCGGATGGTAATGTTACCATCTATAAAGCTCGACTTGTCGCTAAAGGTTATCGGCAAGTTCAAGGGGTTGACTACGATGAGACTTTCTCTCCCGTAGCGAAGCTGAAGTCCGTCCGAATAATGTTAGCAATTGCCGCATACTATGATTATGAGATATGGCAAATGGACGTCAAAACGGCATTCCCTAACGGCTATCTTAAGGAAGAACTGTATATGGTGCAGCCGGAAGGTTTTGTCGACCCTAAGAATGCTAACAAGGTATGCAAGCTCCAGCGATCCATTTATGGGCTGGTGCAAGCATCTCGGAGTTGGAACATTCGCTTTGATGAGATGATCAAAACGTTTGGGTTTATGCAGACTTATGGAGAAGCCTGCATTTACAAGAAAGTGAGTGGGAGCTCTGTAGCATTTCTCATGTTATATGTAGATGACATAATTTTGATGGGAAACGATATAGAACTTTTGGACAGCATTAAGGCCTACTTGAATAAGAGTTTTTGAATGAAGGACCTTGGAGAAGCTGCTTATATATTAGGCATCAAGATCTATAGAGATAGATCGAGACGCCTCATAGGTCTTTCACAAAGCGCATACCTTGATAAAATAATGAAGAAGTTCAAAATGGATCAGTCCAAGAAAGGGTTCTTGCTCAGACATAAGGTGTGAAATTGAGCTCGGCTCAATGTCCAACCACGGCAAAAGATAAAGAAGAGATGAGTGTCATCCCCTATGCCTCAGCCATAGGATCTATTATGTATGCCATCTTGTGTACCGGACTGATGTAAACCTTGCCGTAAGTTTGGTAGGAAGGTACCAAAGTAATCCCGCAAGGAACACTTTGGACAGCGGTCAAGAATATCCTGAAGTACTGAAAAGGACTAAGGACATGTTTCTCGTTTATGGAGGTGACGAAGAGCACAAATCGTAAAGGGTTACGTCGGCGCTTAGCTTCGACACGCATCTGAATGACTCTAAGTCACAAACCGGATCGTGTATATGTTGAATGGTGGAGCGAAGCTGGTGCAGCTGCAAGCGAGCGTCGTGGCGGGATCTACATGTGAAGCGGAGTACATGGCAGCCTCGGAGGCAGCGCATGAAGCAATTTGGGTGAAGGAGTTCATCACCGACCTAGGAGTCATACCCAATGCGTCGGGGCCGATCAAACTCTTCTGTTACAACACTGGAGCTATTGCACTTGCCAAGGAGCCCATATTTCACAAGAAGACCAGGCACATCAAGCGTCGCTTCAACTCCATTCGTGAAAATGTTCAAGATGGAGACATAGAAATTTGCAAAGTGCATACGGATCTGAATGTCGCAGATCCGTTGACTAAACCTCTTCAGCGAGCAAAACATGATCAACATCAGAACTCTATGGGTGTTCGATTCATCACAATGTAAATAGATTATTGACTCTAGTGCAAGTGGGAGACTGTTGGAAATATGCCCTAGAGGCAATAATAAAAGGATTATTTTTATATTTCCTTGTTTATGATAATTGTCTTTTATTCATGCTATAATTGTATTATCCGGAAATCATAATACACGTGTGAATACATAGACTACAACATGTCCCTAGTAAGCCTCTAGTTGACTAGCTCGTTGATCAATAGATAGTCATGGTTTCCTGACTATAGACATTGGATGTCATTGATAACGGGATCACATCATTAGGAGAATGATGTGATGGACAAGACCCAATCCTAAGCATAGCACAAGATCTCGTAGTTCGTTTGCTAGAGCTTTTCCAATGTCAAGTATCCTTTTCTTAGACCATGAGATCGTGTAACTCTCGGATACCGTAGGAGTGCTTTGGGTGTACCAAACGTCACAACGTAACTGGGTGACTATAAAGGTGCACTACCAGGTATTGGGATATCGATGATCGAATCTCGGGCAAGTAACGTACCGATTAACAAAGGGAATTGTATACGGGGTTGCTTGAATCCTCGACATCGTGGTTCATCCGATGAGATCATCGAGGAGCATGTGGGAGCCAACATGGGTATCCAGATCCCGCTATTGGTTATTGACTGGAGAGCCGTCTCGGTCATGTCTGCATGTCTCCCAAACCCGTAGGGTCTACACACTTAAGGTTCGGTGACGCTAGGGTTGTATGAATATGAGTATGCAGCAAACCGAATGTTGTTCGGAGTCCGGCATGAGATCCCGGACGTCACGAGGAGTTCCGGAATGGTCCGGAGGTAAAGAATTATATATAGGAAGTGCTGTTTGACCATCGGGAGAGTTTAGGGTCACCGGTATTGTCTGGGACCACCGGAAAGTCCTGAGGGTCCACCGGGTGGGGCCACCTATCCCGGAGGGCCCTGTGGGCTGAAGTGGGGAGGGAACCAACCACTTGTGGGCTGGTGGGCCCCCCCTTGCCCCCCCTGCGCCTAGGGTTGGAAACCCTAGGGGTGGGGGGCGCCCCACTTGCCTTGGGGGGCACTGCACCCCCCTTGGCCGCCGCCCCCCCCTAGGAGATCCCATCTCCTAGGGCCGGTGCCCCCCCTGAGGACCCTATATATTGTTGGAAATATGCCCTATAGGCAATAATAAATTAGTTATTATTATATTTCCTTGTTCATGATAATCGTTTATTATCCATGCTATAATTGTATTGATAGGAAACCCAGATACATGTGTGGGTACATAAACAACACCATGTCCCTAGTAAGCCTTTAGTTGACTAGCTCGTTGATCAACAGATGGTTACGGTTTCCTGACCATGGACATTGGATGTCGTTGATAACGGGATCACATCATTTGGAGAATGATGTGATGGACAAGACCCAATCCTAAGCCTAGCACAAAGATCGTAGTTCGTATGCTAAAGCTTTTCTAATGTCAAGTATCATTTCCTTAGACCATGAGACTGTGCAACTCCCGGATGCCGTAGGAATGCTTTGGGTTTACCAAACATCACAACGTAACTGGGTGGCTATAAAGGTGCACTACAGGTATCTCCGAAAGTGTCTGTTGGGTTGGCACGAATCGAGGCGGGATTTGTCACTCCGTGTAACGGAGAGGTATCTCTGGGCCCACTCGGTAGGACATCATCATAATGTGCACAATGCGACCAAGGGGTTGATCACGGGATGATGTGTTACGGAATGAGTAAAGAGACTTTCCGGTAACGAGATTGAACAAGGTATCGGCATACCGACGATCGAATCTCGGGCAAGTACAATACCGCTAGACAAAGGGAATTGTATACGGGATTGATTGAGTCCTTGACATCTTGGTTCATCCGATGAGATCATCGTGGAACATGTAGAGCCAACATGGGTATCCAGATCCCGCTGTTGGTTATTGACGGGAGAACGTCTCGGTCATGTCTGCATGGTTCCCGAACCCGTAGGGTCTACACACATAAGGTTCGATGACGCTAGGGTTATAAAGGAAGTTTGTATGTGGTTACCGAATGTTGTTTGGAGTCCCGGATGAGATCCCGGACATCACGAGGAGTTCCGGAGTGGTCCGGAGGTAAAGATTTATATATGGGAAGTCCTGTTTTGGTCACCAGAAAAGTTTCGGGTTTTTACGTAACGTCTTTGGGACCACCGGGAGGTCCCGGGTCCACCAAGTGGGGCCACCATCACCGGAGGGCTGCTTGGGCCAAGTGTGGGAGGGGACCAGCCCCAGGTGGGCTGGTGCGCCCCCCTCACAAGGCCCAAGGCGCAGGGAAGAGTGGGAGGGGGGCAAACCCTAGGGCAGATGGGCCCTAAGGCCCACCCGAGGTGCGCCTCCCCTCTCTCCCCTTGTGGACGCCACCCAGATGGGATCTGGGGGCTGCCGCCACCCCTGGGGAGGGAACCCTAGAGGGGGCGCAGCCCCCTCCCCTTCCCCTATAAATAGTTGAGGTCTAGGGGCTGCCCAACACACAGTTTTCTCTCCCTCTTGGCGCAGCCCTACCTCTCTCCCTTCTCCTCTCCCGCGGTGCTTGGCGAAGCCCTGCAAGATTGCCACGCTCCTCCACCACCACCACGCCGTTGTGCTGCTGCTGGACGGAGTCTTCCTCAACCTCTCCCTCTCTCCTTGCTGGATCAAGGCGTGGGAGGCGTCACCGGCTGTACGTGTGTTGAGCAGCGGAGGTGCCGTCCGTTCAAAGCACTAGGATCTCCGGTGATTTGGATCACGACAATGCGACTCCTTCAACCCCGTTATCTTGAACGCTTCCGCTTAGCGATTTACAAGGGTATGTAGATGCACTCTCCTTCCCCTCGTTGCTAGTATCTCCATAGATAGATCTTGGTGACTCGTAGGAAAATTTTGAATTTCTGCTATGTTCCCCAACAGTGGCATCATGAGCTAGGTCTATTGCGTAGATTCTTTGCACGAGTAGAACACAAAGTAGTTGTGGGCGTTCATTTTGTTCAATATGCTTACCGTTACAAGTCCAATCTTGTTTCGACGGTATTGTGGGATGAAGCGGCCCGGACCGACCTTACACGTACACTTACGTGAAACAGGTTCCACCGACTGACATGCACTTGGTGCATAAGGTGGCTAGCGGTTGCCAGTCTCTCCCACTTTAGACGGAACGGTTTCGATGAAAAGGGTCCTTATGAAGGGTAAATAGCAATTGGCATATCACGTTGTGGTTTTGCGTAAGTAAGAAACGTTCTTGCTAGAAACCCATAGCAGCCACGTAAAACATGCAAACAACAATTAGAGGACGTCTAACTTGTTTTGCAGGGTATGCTATGTGATGTGATATGGCCAAGAAGAACGTGATGAATGATATGTGATGTATTAGATTGATCATGTTCTTGTAATAGGAATCACGACTTGCATGTCGATGAGTATGACAACGGCGAGAAGCCATAGGAGTTGTCTTAATTTATTGTATGACCTGCGTGTCATGGAACAACGCCATGTAATTACTTTACTTTATTGCTAACGGTAGCCATAGTAGTAGAAGTAATAAGTTGGCGAGACAACTTCATGGAGACACGATGATGGAGATCATGATGATGGAGATCATGGTGTCATGCCGGTGACGATGATGATCATGGAGCCCCGAAGATGGAGATCAAAAGGAGCAAAATGATATTGGCCATATCATGTCACTATTTGATTGCATGTGATGTTTATCATGTTTATACATCTTATTTTCTTAGAACAACGGTAGTAAATAAGATGATCCCTCATTAAAATTTCAAGAAAGTGTTCCCCCTAACTGTGCACCGTTGCGAAAGTTAAATGCTTGAAGCACCACGTGATGATCGGGTGTGATAGATTCTTACGTTCACATACAACGGGTGTAAGATAGATTTACACACGCGAAACACTTAGGTTAACTTGACGAGCCTAGCATGTACAGACATGGCCTCGGAACACAAGAGACCGAAAGGTCGAGCATGAGTCGTATGGAGGATACGATCAACATGAAGATGTTCACCGATGATGACTAGTACGTCTCACGTGATGATCGGACACGGCCTAGTTGAGTCGGATCATGTAATCACTTAGATGACTAGAGGGATGTCTATTCGAGTGGGAGTTCATGAGATGAACTTAATTATCCTGAACATAGTCAAAAGATCTTTGCAAATTATGTAAAGCTCGCGCTTTAGTTCCACTGTTTAGATATGTTCCTAGAGAAAATATAGTTGAAAGTTGTGATGGCGATTATGCGGACAGAAAAAAGCTTATGTCCTTAATGCACCTCTCAGTGTGCTGAACCCCAGACGTCGTCTGTGGATGTTGCGAACATCGGACATACACGTTTTGATAACTACGTGATAGTTCAGTTAAACGGTTTAGATTTGAGGCACCAAAGACATTTTTCGAAACGTCGCGGAACATATGAGATGTTTCGAGGGGTGAAATTGGGATTTCAGGATCGTGCCCACGTCAAGATGTATAAGACCTCCGACGATTTTCTTAGCCTGCAAACTAAGGGAGAAAAGCTCAATCGTTGAGCTTGTGCTCAGATTGTCTGAGTGCAACAATCACTTGAATCGAGTGGGAGTTAATCTTCCAGAGATAGTGATGTTTTCCAAAGTCATTGCCACCAAGCTGCTAGAGCTTCGTGATCAACTATAACAAATCAGGGATAAATATGATGATCCTTGAGATATTCGCGATGTTTGACACATGAAAGTAGGAATCAAGAAGGAGCATCAATTGTTGATGGTTGGTGAAACCACTAGTTTCAAGAAGGGCAAGGGCAAGAAGGGATACTTCATGAAACAGCAAATCAGCTGCTGCTCTAATGAAGAAACCCAAGGTTGAACCCAAACCCGAGACTAAGTGCTTCTGTAATAAGGGGAACAGCCACTGGAGCAGAATCACCCTAGATACTTGGTAGATGAGAAGGCTCGCAAGGTTGATAGAAGTATATTGGATATACATTAAGTTAATGTGTACTTTACTAGTACTCCTAGTAGCACCAGGGTATTAGATACCGGTTCGGTTGCTAAGTGTTAGTAACGCGAAATAAAGGCTACGGAATAAACGGAGACTAGCTAAAGGTGAGCTGACAATATGTGTTGGAAGTGTTTCCAAGTTTGATGTGATCAAACATCGCACGCTCCCTCTACCATCAAGATTAGTATTAAACCAGAATAATTGTCAGTTGGTGTTTTCATTGAGCATATACATGATTGGATTATGTCTATACATGTCTGATTTATTCATTTAAGGAGAATAATGGTTACTCTATTTACTTGAATAATACCTTCAATGGTCTTGCACCTAAAGGAATGGTTTATTGAATCTCGATCACAATAATACACATTTTTATGCCAAAAGATATAAGATAGTAATGATGGTACCACTTATTTGTGGCACTGCCATGTAAGTCATATTGATATAAAACGCATGAAGAAGCTCCATGTTGATGGATCTTTGGACTCACTCATTTTTGAAAAGTTTGAGACATGCGAACCATGTCTATTGGTGTATAAGCATGAAGAAACTCCATGCAGATGGATCGTTTGGACTCACTTGATTTTGAATCACTTGAGATATGCAAATTACTCCACAGGGGCAAGATGACTGAAAAGCCTCTTTTTCCAGTAAGATGGAACAGGATAGCAACTTGTTGGAAGTAACACATTTCGATGTGTGCAGTCCAATGAGTGCTGAGGCATGAAGTGAATATCGTTATGTTCTTACTTCACGGATGATTTAAGTAGATACTGAGTGTATTTACTTGATGAAACACAAGTCTGAATTATTGAATGTTTCAAGTAATTTCAGAGTGAAGTTAAAGATCATCGTGACAAGAGGATAAAATGTCTATGATATGATCATAGAGATGAGTATCTGAGTTACGAGCTTTGGCACACAATTAAGACATTGTGGAAATTGTTTCACAATTAATACCGCCTGGAACACCATAGTGTGATGGTGTGTCTGAACATCATAGTTGCACCCTATTGGATATGGTGCGTACCATGATGTCTCTTATCAATTACCACTATCATTCATGGGTTAGGCATTAGAGACAACCGCACTCACTTTAATAGGGCACCACGTAATTCCGTTGAGATGACACCGTGAGAACTATGGTTTAGAGAAACCTAAGCTGTCGTTTCTTGAAAGTTTGGGGCTGCGACGCTTATGTGAAAAAGGTTTCATCGTGATAAGCTCGAACCCAAAACGGATAAATGCATCTTCATAGGATACCCAAAATGGTTGGGTATACCTCCTAATTTAGATCCGGAAGCAAAAGTGTTTGTTTCTAGAAACGGGTCCTTTCTCAAGGAAAAGTTTCTCTCGAAAGAATTGAGTGGGAGGATGGTGGAGACTTGATGAGCTTATTGAACCATCACTTCAACAAGTGTGTAGCAGGGCACAGGAAGTTGTTCCTGTGGCGCCTACACCAATTGAAGTAGAAGCTTATGATAGTGATCATGAAGTTTTGGATCAAGTCACTACCGTACCTCGTAGGGTGACAAGGATGCGTACTACTTCAGAGTGGTACAGTAATCCTGTCTTGAAGGTCATGTTGCTAGAAAACAATGAACCTACGAGCTATGGAGAAGCGATGGTGGGCCCAAATTCTGACTAATGGTAACAAGCCATAACATCCGAGAGAGGATCCATGACTTTGGAAGAAATACTTGATGGTCGTAAGGACGTTGGGTAAAGATGGATTCTAAAAGGAAGACAGACAATGATGGTAAGTATCACCATTAAGAAAGCTCGACTTGTCGTTAAAGATATTTTCCGACAAGTTCAAGGAGTTGACTATGGTGAGGCTTTCTCACTAAATGCGATGCTAAGAGTCTGTTGGAATCGGATTAGAAGTTACTGCATTATTTATGAAATCTTGCATATAGGATGTCAAAACATTGTTTCCTTGACAATTTTCTTGAGGAAAGGTTGTATGTGATACAACCAGAAGGTTTTTGACAATCCTGAAAGTCGCTAACAAGTATGCAAAGCTCCAGCTATCCTTCTAAGGACTGGAGTAAGCATCTCGGAGTTGGAATGTACGCTTTAATGAGATGATCAAAGATTTTGGGTCTATACAACGTTTATGAGAAACTTGTATTTCCAAAGAAGTGAGTGGGAGCACTATAGAATTTCTGATGAGTATATGTTGTAGACATATTGTTGATCGAAATGATGTAGAATTTCTAGAAAGCATATAGGGTTGTTTGAAAAGTGTTTTCAATAGAAAACCTGGATTAAGCTACTTGAACATTGAGCATCAAGATCTATGAGGATAGATCAAAAACGCTAAATGGTACTTTCAAATGAGCACATACCTTGACATAATCTTGAAGGTGTTCAAGATGGACCAGTCAAAGAAGGAGTTCTTGCCTGAGTTGTAAGGTATGAAGTTAAGAGTTAAAGCTCGACCACGGCAGAAGAGAGTGAAAGGACGAAGCTCGTCCCCTATGCTTCAGACGTAGGCTCTATAGTATGCTATCTTTGTGTACCGCGGAAGTGTGCACCTGCCATGAGTCAGTCAAGGGGTACAAGAATGATCCAGGAATGGATCATTGGAAAGCGGTCAAAATTGTCCTTGGAGTAAATAAGGACATGTTTCATGATTATGGAGGTGATAAAGAGTTCGGCGTAAAGGGTTACGTCGATGCAAGCTTTAACACCTATTCGAATGACTCTGAGTAGCAAACCGGATACGTATAGTGGAGCAACCATTTGGAATAGCTCCAAGTGGAGCGTGGAAGCAGCATTTACAATATGACCTAGAGATTTGCGAAGTACATACTGATCTGAATGTTGCGCACCGTTGACTAAAACCTCTCTCACAAGCAAAACATGATCAAACCCCAGAACTCATTGAGTCATAATCACATGATGATGTGAACTAGTTTAGTGACACTAGTAAACTCTTTGGATGTTAGTCACATGGCGATGTCACCTGTGAGTGTTAATCACATGGCGATGTGAACTAGATTATTGACTCTAGTGCAAGTGGGAGACTGTTGGAAATATGCCCTAGAGGCAATAATAAATTAGTTATTATTATATTTCCTTGATCATGATAATCGTTTATTATCCATGCTATAATTGTATTGATCTGAAACTCGGATACATGTGTGGGTACATAAACAACACCATGTCCCTAGTAAGCCTCTAGTTGACTAGCTCGTTGATCAAATGGTTACGGTTTCCTGACCATGGACATTGGATGTCGTTGATAACGGGATCACATCATTTGGAGAATGATGTGATGGACAAGACCCAATCCTAAGCCTAGCACAAAGATCGTAGTTCGTATGCTAAAGATTTTCTAATGTCAAGTATCATTTCCTTAGACCATGAGATTGTGCAACTCCTGGATGCGAAGGAATGCTTTGGGTGTACCAAACGTCACAACGTAATCGGGTGGCTATAAAGGTGCACTACGTGTATCTCCGAAAGTGTCATTGGGTTGGCACGAATCGAGACTGGGATTTGTCACTCCGTGTGACGGAGAGGTATCTCTGGGCCCACTCGGTAGGACATTATCATAATGTGCACAATGTGACCAAGGGGTTGATCACGGGATGATGTGTTACGGAACGAGTAAAGAGACTTGCCGGTAACGAGATTGAACAAGGTATCGGCATACTTACGATCGAATCTCGGGCAAGTACAATACCGCTAGACAAAGGGAATTGTATACGGGATTGATTGAGTCCTTGACATCGTGGTTCATCCGATGAGATCATCGTGGAACATGCGGGAGCCAACATGGGTATCCAGATCCTGCTGTTGGTTATTGACCGGAGAACGTCTCGGTCATGTTCGCATGGTTCCCGAACCCGTAGGGTCTACACACTTAAGGTTCGATGGCGCTAGGTTTATAAAGGAAGTTTGTATGTGGTTACTGAATGTTGTTCGGAGTCCCGGATGAGATCCCGGACATCACGAGGAGTTCCGGAGTGGTCCGGAGGTAAAGATTTATATATGGGAAGTCTTGTTTTGGTCACCGGAAGAGTTTCGGGTTTTATCGGTAACGTACCGGGACCACCGGGAGGGTCCCGGGGGTCCACCAAGTGGGGCCACCATCCCCGGAGGGCTGCTTGGGCCAAGTGTGGGAGGGGACCAGCCCCAGGTGGGCTGGTGCGCCCCCTCACAAGGCCCAAGGCGCAGGGAAGAGTGGGAGGGGGGCAAACCCTAGGGCAGATGGGCCCTAAGGCCCACCCCAAGTGCGCCTCCCCTCTCTCCCCTTCTGCCCGCCACCCAGATGGGATCTGGGGGCTGCCGCCACCCTTGGGGAGGGAACCCTAGAGGGGCGCAGCCCCCTCCCCTTCCCCTATAAATAGTTGAGGTCTAGGGGCTGCCCAACACACGGTTTTCACTCCCTCTTGGCGCAGCCCTACCTCTCTCCCTTCTCCTCTCCCACGGTGCTTGGCGAAGCCCTGCAGGATTGCCACGCTCCTCCACCACCACCACGCCGTTGTGCTGCTGCTGGACGGAGTCTTCCTCAACCTCTCCTTCTCTCCTTGCTGGATCAAGGCGTGGGAGACGTCACCGGGCTGTACGTGTGTTGAACGCGGAGGTGCCGTCCGTTCGACACTAGGATCTCCGGTGATTTGGATCACGACGAGTACGACTCCTTCAACCCCGTTCTCTTGAACGCTTCCGCTTAGCGATCTACAAGGGTATGTAGATGCACTCTCCTTCCCCTCGTTGCTAGTCTCTCCATAGATAGATCTTGGTGACTCGTAGGAAAATTTTGAATTTCTGCTACGTTCCCCAACATATATAGAGGGGGGGGGAGGGAGGGCAGCCGCACCCTTGCACTTGGCGCCTCCCTTTCCCCTTGCTACACCTCCTCCTCCCGTATTCGCTTGGCGAAGACCTGCCGGAACTCTGCTGCATCCACCACCACGCCGTCGTGCTGATGGATCTTCATAAACCGCTCCCTCCTCCTTGCTGGATCAAGGCGTGGGAGACGTCATCCGCTCCGTACGTGTGTTGAACGCGGAGGTGCTGTCCGTTCGGCACTTGGTCATCGGTGATTTGAATCACGACGAGTACGACTCCCTCAACCCCGTTCACTTGAACGCTTCCGCTCGTGATCTACAAAGGTATGTAGATGCACTCCTATCACTCGTTGCTAGATGAACTCATATATGGATCTTGGTGAAACCGTAGAATTTTTTTTATTTTCTGCAACGTTCCCCAACAGTGGTATCAGAGCTAGGTCTATGCGTAGTTCTCTATTGCACGAGTAGAACATAGTTTGTTGTGGGCATAGATGTTGTCAACTTTCTTGCCGTTACTAGTCTTATTTTGCTTCAGCGATATTATGGGATGAAGCGGCCCGGACCGACCTTACACGTACGCTTACGTGAGACAGGTTCCACCGACTGACATGCACTAGTTGCATAAGGTGGCTAGCGGGTGTCCGTCTCTCCCACTTTAGTTGGAGCGGATTCGACGAAAAGGGTCCTTATGAAGGGTAAATAGAAGTTGACGAATCACATTGTGGCTTTTTCATAGGTAAGAAAACGTTCTTGCTAGAACCCTATTGCAGCCACGTAAAAGATGCAACAACAATTAGAGGACGTCTAACTTGTTTTTGCAGCAATTGCCTTGTGATGTGATATGGCCAAAAGTTGTGATGTAGGATGAATGATATATTGTGATGTATGAGATCATGTTCTTGTAATAGGAATCACGACTTGCATGTCGATGAGTATGACAACCACCAGGAGCCATAGGAGTTGTCTTAATTATTGTATGACCTGCGTGTCATTGATTCAACGCCATGTAATTACTTTTCTTTATTGCTAAACCGTTAGCTATAGTAGTAGAAGTAATAGTTGGCGAGCAACTTCATGGAGACACGATGATGGAGATCATGATGATGGAGATCATGGTGTCATGCGGTGACAAGATGATCATGGAGCCCCGAAGATGGAGATCAAAGGAGCTATATTATATTGGCCATATCATGTCACTACTATATAATTGCATGTGATGTTTATTATATTTATGCATTTCCGGCAGAGCTCTGATACCACTGTTGGGGAACGTAGCAGAAATTCAAAATTTTCTACGCATCACCAAGATCAATCTATGGAGATTCTAGCAACAAGAGAGGGAGAGGATGAGCATCTTCATACCCTTGAAGATCAATAAGCGGAAGCGTTACAAGAACACGGATGAAGGAGTCGTACTCGCAGCGATTCAGATCGCGGTTGATTCCGATCTAAGCACCGAACAACGGTGCCTCCGCGTTCAACACACGTACGGCCGGGGACGTCTCCTCCTTCTTGATCCAGCAAGGGGAGAGGAGAATTTGAGGGAGAACTCCGACAACACGACGGCATGGTGGTGATGGAGCTCGTGGTTCTCCGGCAGGGCTTCGCCAAGCACTACGGAGGAGGAGGTGTTGGAGGAGGGAGAGGGCAGCGCCAGGGGAAGGGTGGGGCTGCCCTCTCTCTCTCTCTCTCACTATATATAGGGGTCAGGGAGGAGGGGGAGGCGCCCTAGGGTTCCCTAGGGGAGGGGCGGCGGCCATAGAGGAAACCCTAGATGGGTTTTGGAGCCCCCACCCCTAGGAAACTTGCCCCCCAAGCCGGGAGGGGTGGCTGCCCTAGGGGTGGCGCCCCCACCTCTCCAGGTTACGTGAGATGGGTGGGAGGGGCACTCAGCCCCTTAGTGGGCTGATGTGCCCTCTCCCCTTGGCCCATAAGGCCCCCCAAAGCTTGCTGGGGCCTCCGAAACCCCTTTCGGACACGCTGGTCATCACCTGGTACCCCCGGAACAATTCCGTACTCCAATACTCTTCGTCCAATATACCGATCTTCACCTCCGGACCATTCTGGAGCTCCTCGTCATGTCCGGGATCTCATCCGGGACTCCGAACAACCTTTGGTAACCACATACTATTTCCCATAACAACTCTAAGCGTCACCCGAACCTTAAGTGTGTAGACCCTACGGGTTCGGGAACCATGCGAACATGACCGAGATGTTCTCCATCAATAACCAACAGCGGGATCTGGATACCCATGTTGGCTCCCACATGTTCCACGATGATCTCATCGGATGAACCACGATGTCAAGGATTCAAGCAATCCTGTATGCAATTCCCTTTGTCTAGCGGTATTGTACTTGCCCGAGATTCGATCGTCGGTATGCCGATACCTTGTTCAATCTTGTTACTGGCAAGTCTGCTTACTCATTCCGTAACACATCATCCCGTGAACAACCCCTTGGTCACATTGTGCACATTATGATGATGTCCTACCGAGTGGGCCCAGAGATACCTCTACATCTGCGGAGTGACAAATCGATCTCGATTCGTGCCAACCCAATGAGACACTTTCGGAGATACCCGTAGTGCACCTTTATAGCCACCCGATTCGTTGTGACGTTTGGTACACCCAAAGCATTCCCTACGGTATCCGGAGTTGCACAATCTCATGGTCTAAGGAAATGATACTTAACATTAGAAAAGCATTAGCATCTGAACTACGATCTTTGTGCTAGGCTTAGGATTGGGTCTTGTCCATCACATGATTCTCCTAATGATGTGATCCCGTTATCAACGACATCCAATGTCCATGGTCAGGAAATCGTAACCATCTATTGATCAACGAGCTAGTCAACTAGAGGCTTACTAGGGACATGGTGTTGTCTATGTATCCACACATGTATCTGAGTTTCCTATCAATACAATTATATCATGGATACTAAACGATTATCATGAACAAGGAAATATAATAATAATAACTAATTTATTATTGCCTCTAGAGCATATTTCCAACAGTCTCCCACTTGCACTAGAGTCAATAATCTAGTTCAGATCGCCAAGTGATTAACACTCACTGGTCACATCACCATGTGGCCAACATCCAAAGAGTTTACTAGTGTCACGAAACTAGTTCACATCATCATGTGATTAAGACTCAATGAGTTCTGGGGTTTGATCATGTTTTGCTTGTGAGAGAGGTTTTTAGTCAGCAGTGCGCAACATTCAGATCCGTAGGTACTTCGCAAATCTCTAGGTCATATTGTAAATGCTGCTTGCACGCTTCACTTGGAGCTATTCCAAATGGTTGCTCCACTATACGTATCCGGTTTGCTACTCAGAGTCATTCGGATAGGTGTTAAAGCTTGCATCGAGTTAACCCTTTACGCTGAACTCTTTATCACCTCCATAATCGAGAAACATGTCCTTATTTACTCCAAGGACAATTTTGACATTGTCCAATGATCCATTCCTGGATCATTCTTGTACTATAGTGACTCATGGCAAGGCACACTTCGATGCGGTACACAACATAGCATACTATAGAGCCTAAATACGAAGCATAGGGGCGACCTTCGTCCTTTCCTCTCTTTTGCCGTGGTCGAGCTTTAAGTCTTAACTTCATACCTTACAACTCGAGCAAGAACTCCTTCTTTGACTGATCCATCTTGAACACCTTCAAGATCATGTCAAGGTATGTGCTCATTTGAAAGTACTATTAAGCATTTTGATCTATCCTTATAGATCTTGATGCTCAATGTTCAAGTAGCTTAATCCAGGTTTTCTATTGAAAACACTTTTCAAATAACCCTATATGCTTTCCATCATTTCGATCAACAATATATCGACAACACATACTCATCGAAATTCTATAGTGCTCCCACTCACTTCTTTGGAAATACAAGTTTCTCATAAGCTTTGTATAAACCCAAAATCTTTGATCATCTCATCAAAGCGTACATTCCAACTCTGAGATGCTTACTCCGGTCCTTAGAAGGATTCTTTGGAGCTTTGCATACTTGTTAGCATCTTTCAGGATTGACAAAACCTTCTGGTTGTATCACATACAACCTTTCCTCAAGAAGATTGTCGAGGAAACAATGTCTTGACATCCTATCTGCAAGATTTCATAAATAATGCAGTAACCGCTAATCCAATTCCAACAGACTCTTAGCATCGCGACGAGTGAGAAAGCCTCACCGTAGTCAACTCCTTGAACTTGTCAGAAAACATCTTAACAACAAGTCGAGCTTTCTTAATGGTGTTACTTACCATCATTGTCTGTCTTCCTTTTAAAATCCATCTGTACTCAATAGCCTTACGACCATCGAGTAGTTCTTCCAAAGTCTACACTTTGTTTTCACACATGGATCCTCTCTTGGATTTTATGGCCTCGAGCCATTCATCAGAATCCGGGCCCACCATCGCTTCTCCATAGCTCGTAGGTTCATTGTTGTCTAGCAACATGACATCCAAGACAGGATTTTGTACCACTCTGAAGCAGTACGCATCCTTGTCGACCTACGAGGTTTGGTAGTGACTTGATCCGAAGTTTCATGATCACTATCATAAGCTTCTACTTCAATTGGTGTAGGTGCCACAGGAACAACTTCCTATGCCCTGCTACACACTAGTTGAAGTGATGGTTCAACAACCTCATCAAGTCTCCACCATCCTCCCACTCAATTTTTCGAGACAAACCTTTCCTCGAGAAAGGACCCGATTAAAGAAACAATCCCTATTGCTTTCGGATCTGAATTAGGAGGTATACCCAACTGTTTTGGGTGTCCTATGAAGATGCATTTTATACGCTTTGGGTTCGAGCTTATCAACCTGAAACTTTTTTCACATAAGCGTCGCAGCCCCAAACTTTTAAGAAACGACAGCTTAGG
The DNA here is from genome assembly GCA_021605145.1 of Aegilops bicornis. NCBI lineage: Eukaryota > Viridiplantae > Streptophyta > Magnoliopsida > Poales > Poaceae > Aegilops > Aegilops bicornis. The sequence continues at coordinate 85,255,775 of CM038673.1, forward strand.
TTTCTCTAAACCATAGTTCACACGGTGTCATCTCAATGGAATTACGTGGTGTCCTATTTAAAGTGAATGCGGTTGTCTCTAATGCCTAACCCATGAACGATAGTGGTAATTCGATAAGAGACATCATGGTACGCACCATATCCAATAGGGTGCAACTATGATGTTCAGACACACCATCACACGATGGTGTTCGGTAGTATTAATTGTGAAACAATTTCCACAATGTCTTAATTGCGTGCCAAAACTCAGTAACTCAGATATTCATCTCTATGATCATATCATAGACATTTTATCCTCTTGTCACAAAGATCTTCAACTTCACTCTGAAATTACTTGAACCATTCAATAATTCAGACTTGTGTTTCATCAAGTAAATATACTCAGTATCTACTCAAATCATCTGTGAAGTAAGAACACAACGATATCCACTGCGTGCCTCAGCACTCATTGGACTGCACACATCAAAACGTATTACTTCCAACAAGTTGCTTTCTTGTTGCATTTTACTGAAAACGAGGCTTTCAGTCATCTTATCCATGTGGTATGATTTGCATGTCTCAAGTGATTCAAAATCAAGTGAGTCCAAATGATCCATCAGCATGGAGCTTCTTCATGCGTTTTATACCAATATGACTCAAATGGCAGTGCCACAAGTAGGTGGTACTATCATTACCATCTTATATCTTTTGGCATGAACATGTGTATCACTACGATCGAGATTCCATAAATCATTCATTGTAGGTGCAAGACCATTGAAGGTATTATTCAAATAAACAGAGTAATCATTATTCTCCTCAAATGAATAACCTTATTGCGATAGACATAATCTAATCATGTCTATGCTCAACGCAAACACCAAATAACAATTATTTAGGTTTAACACCAATCTCGATGGTAGAGGGAGCGTGCGATGCTTGATCACATCAAGCTTGGAAACACTTCCAACACATATCGTTAGCTCACCTTTAGCTAGTCTCCGTTTATTCCGTAGCCTTTATTTCGAGTTACTAACGCTTAGCAACGGAACCGGTATCTAATACCCTGGTGCTACTAGGAGTACTAGTAAAGTACACATTAACATAATGTATATCCAATATACTTCTATCGACCTTGCCAGCCTTCTCATCTACCAAGTATCTAGGGTAATTCTGCTCCAAAGGATTTGTTCCCCTTATTACAGAAGCACTTAGTCTCGGGTTTGGGTTCAACCTTGGGTTTCTCCACTAGAGCAGCAGCTGATTTGCCATTTCATGAAGTATCCCTTCTTGCCCTTGCCCTTCTTGAAACTAGCTGTTTCACTAACCATCAACAATTGATGCTCCTTCTTGATTTCTACTTTCGCGGTGTCAAACATCGCGAATATTTCAAGGATTATCATATCTATCCCTGATATGTTATAGTTCATCACGAAGTTCTTAGTGGCTTGGTGGCAATGACTTTGGAGAAACTCCCACGATTCAAGTGATTGTGGTACTCGAGACAATCTGAGCACAAGCTCAACGATTGAGCTTTTCTCCCTTAGTTTGCAGGATAAGAGACTCGTCGGAGGTCTTATACCTCTTGACATGGGCACGAGCCTGAAATCCCAATTTCAGCCCTTGAAACATCTCATATGTTTCGCGATGTTTCAAAATCGTCTTCGGTGCCTCAACTCTAAACCGTTTAACATTACTAAACTATCACGTAGTTATAAAAATGTGTATGTCAGATGTTCGCAACATCCACAGACGACGTTCGAGGTTCAGCACACTGAGCGGTGCATTAAGGACATAAGCCTTCTACGAAGCAACGAGGACAATCCAGAGTTTACGGACCTAGTCTGCATAATTGCTACTATCAACTTTCAACTGAATTTTCTCTAGGAACATATCTAAACAGTAGAACTAAAGCGCGAGCTTACGACATAATTTGCAAAGACCTTTTGACTATGTTCATGATAATTAAGTTCATCTTATGAACTCCCACTCAGATAGACATCCCTCTAGTCATCTAAGTGATTACATGATCCGAGTCAACTAGGCCGTGTCCGATCATCACGTGAGACGGACTAGTCATCATCGATGAACATCTTCAAGTTGATCATTATCTACCATACGACTCATGCTCGACCTTTCGGTCTCTTGTGTTCCGAGGCCATGTACATGCATGCTAGGCTCGTCAAGTCAACCTAAGTGTTTCGCGTGTGTAAATCTGTCTTACACCCGTTGTATGTGAATGTTAGAATCTATCACACCCGATCATCACGTGGTGCTTCGAAACAACAAACTTTGCCAATGGTGCACAGTTAGGGGGAACACTTTCTTGAAATTTTAATGAGGGATCATCTTATTTACTACCGTCGTTCTAAGAAAATAAGATGCATAAACATGATAAACATCACATGCAATCAAAAAGTGACATGATATGGCCAATATCATTTTGCTCCTTTGATCTCCATCTTGAGGCTCCATGATCATCATCGTCACCGGCATGACACCATGATCTCCATCATCGTGTCTCCATGAAGTTGTCTCGCCAACTATTACTTCTACTGCTATGGCTAACAGTTTAGCAATGAAGTAAAGTAATTACATGGCGTTATTCAATGACACGCAGGTCATACAATAAATTAAGACAACTCCTATGGCTCCTGCCGGTTGTCATACTCATCGACATGCAAGTCGTGATTCCTATTACAAGAACATGATCAATCTCATACATCACATATCATTCATCACATTCTTTTGGCCATATCACATCACATGGCATACCCTGCAAAAACAAGTTAGGCGTCCTCTAATTGTTGTTTGCAAGTTTTACGTGGCTGCTATGGGTTTCTAACAAGAATGTTTCTTACCTACGCAAAACCACAACGTGATATGTCAATTGCTATTTACCCTTCATAAGGACCCTTTTCATCGAATCCTATCCGACTAAAGTGGGAGGCGGCACCCGCTAGCCACCTTATGCAACAAGTGCATGTCGATTCGGTGGAACCTGTCTCACGTAAGTGTACGTGTAAGGTCGGTCCGGGCCGCTTCATCCCACAATACCGTCGAAACAAGATTAGACTAGTAACGATAAGCATATTGAACAAAATCAACGCCCACAACAACTTGTGTTCTACTCGTGCATAGAAACTAGACATAGACCTTGCTCATGATGCCACTGGTATCAGAGCTAGGTCTATTGTGTAGAGACATGGCCTCGGAACGCAAGAGACCGAAAGGACGAGCATGAGTCGTATGGTAGATACGATCAACATGAAGATGTTCACCGATGATGACTAGTCCGTCTCACGTGATGATCGGACACGGCCTAGTTGACTCGGATCATGTAATCACTTAGATGACTAGAGGGATGTCTATCTGAGTGGGAGTTCATCAGATGAACTTAATTATCCTGAACATAGTCAAAAGCCCTTTGCAAATTATGCCGTAAGCTCGCGCTTTAGTTCCACTGTTTAGATATGTTCCTAGAGAAAATATAGTTGAAAGTTGACAATAGAGATTATGCGGACAGAAGAAAGCTTATGTCCTTAATGCACCGCTTCGATGTCTTTGAACCCCAAACGTCGTCTGTGGATGTTGCGAACATCGGACATACACTTTTTGATAACCACGTGATAGTTCAGTTAAACGGATTAGAGTTGAGGCACCAAAGACGTTTTTCGAAACGTCGCGAAACATATGAGATGTTTCGAGGGCTGAAATTGGGATTTCAGGCTCGTGCCCACATCAAGAGGTATAAGACCTCCGACGATTTTCTTAGCCTGCAAACTAAGGGAGAAAAGCTCAATCGTTGAGCTTGTTCTCAGATTGTCTGAGTGCAACAATCACTTGAATCGAGGGAGTTGATCGTCCGATTGAGATAGTGATGTTTCTCCAAAGTCATTGCCACCAAGCTGCTAGAGCTTCGTGATGAACTATAACATATCGAGGATAGATATGATGATCCTTGAGCTATTCGCAATGTTCGACACGCGAATGTAGAAATCAAGAAGGAGCATCAATTGTTGATGGTTAGTGAAACCACTAGTTTCAAGAAGGGCAATAGCAAGAAGGGGTACTTCATGAAACAACAAATCGATTCTTTGCTTGATTGAATAAACCCAAGGTTGAACCCAAACCCGAGACTAAGTGCTTACGTAATAAGGGAACAGCCACTAAGAGCAGAATTACCCTAGATACTTGGTAGATGAGAAGGCTGGCAAGGTCGATAGAAGTATATTAGATATACATTATGTTAATGTGTACTTTACTAGTACTCCTAGTAGCACCAGGGTATTAGATACCGGTTCGGTTGCTAAGTGTTAGTAACTCGAAATAAAAGCTACGGAATAAACGGAGACTAGCTAAAGGTGAGCTGACGATATGTGTTGGAAGTGTTTCCAAGGTTGATGTGATCAAGCATCGCACGCTCCCTCTACCATCGAGATTTGGTGTTTGCGTTGAGCATAGACATGATTGGATTATGTCTATCGCAATACGGTTATTCATTTAAGGAGAATAATGGTTACTCTGTTTACTTGAATAATACCTTCAATGGTCTTGCACCTAAAAGGAATGGTTTATTGAATCTCGATCGTAATGATACACATTTTCATGCCAAAAGGTATAAGATAGCAATGATAGTACCACTTACTTGTGGCACTGCCATGTAAGTAATATTGGTTTAAAACGCATGAAGAAGCTCCATGTTGATGGATCTTTGGACTCACTCGTTTTGAAAAGTTTGAGACATGCGAACCATGTCTATTGGTGTATACGCATGAAGAAACTCCATGCAGATGGATCGTTTGGACTCACTTGATTTTGAATCACTTGAGATATGCAAATCATACCACATGGGCAAGATGACTGAAAGCCTTGTTTTCAGTAAAATGGAACAAGAGAGCAACTTGTTGGAAGTAATACATTTTGATGTGTGCAGTCCAATGAGTGCTGAGGCCTGTGATGGATATCGTTATGTTCTTACTTCACGGATGATTCGAGTAGATGTTGAGTATATTTACTTGATGAAACACAAGTCTGAATTATTGAATGGTTCAAGTAATTTCTGAGTGAAGTTGAAGATCATCGTGACAAGAGGATAAAATGTCTATGATATGATCATAGAGATGAGTATCTGAGTTACGGGCTTTGGCACGCAATTAATACATTGTGGAAATTGTTTCACAATTAATACCGCCTGGAACACCATAGTGTGATGGTGTGTCCGAACATCATAGTTGCACCCTAATGGATATGGTGCGTACCATGATGTCTCTTATCAAATTACCACTATCATTCATGGGTTAGGCATTAGAGACAACCGCACTCACTTTAATAGGGCACCACATAATTACGTTTGTAGGACACCGTTTGAACTATGGTTTGGAGAAACCTAAGTTGTCGTTTCTTAAAAGTTCGGGGCTGCGACGCTTATGTGAAAAAGTTTCAAGATGATAAGCTCGAACCCAGAGCGGATAAAATGCATCGTCATAGGACACCCAAAAAACAGTTGGGTATACCTCCTATCTCAGATTCGGAAGCAAGTAATTGTTTCTAGAAACGGGTCCTTTCTCGAGAAAAATTTTCTCTCAAAAGAATTGAGTGGGAGGATGGTGGACACTTGATGAGGTTATTGAACCATCACTTCAACTAGTGTGTAGCAGGGCACAGGAAGTTGTTCCTGTGGCACCTACACCAATTGAAGTAGAAGCTTATGATAGTGATCATGATGCTTCAGATCAAGTCAATACCGGACCTCGTAGGTCGACAATGACACGTACTACTTCAGAGTGGTACGCAATCCTGTCTTAGAGGTCATGTTGCTAGACAACAATGAACCTATGAGCTATGGAGAAGCGATGGTGGGTCCGGATTCCGACGAATGGCTCGAGGCCATAACATCCGAGAGAGGATCCATGACTTTGGAAGAAATACTTGATGGTCATAAGGACGTTGGGTAAAGATGGATTTTAAAAGGAAGACAGGCAATGATGGTAAGTATCACCATTAAGAAAGCTCGACTTGTCGTTAAAGATGTTTTCCGACAAGTTCAAGGAGTTGACTACGGTGAGGCTTTCTCACTCAGAAGCGATGCTAAGAATCTGTTGGAATTGGATTAGCGATTCTTGCATTATTTATGAAATCTTGCATATAGGATGTCAAAACATTGTTTCCTTGACAGTTTTCTTGAGGAAAGGTTGTATGTGATAAAACCAGAAGGTTTTTGACAATCCTGAAAGACGCTAACAAGTATGCAAAGCTCCAGCAATCCTTCTAAGGACTGGAGTAAGCATCTCGGAGTTGGAATGTACGCTTTGATGAGATGATCAAAGATTTTGGGTCTATACAAAGTTTATGAGAGACTTGTATTTCCAAAGAAGTGAGTGGGAGCACTATAGAATTTCTGATGAGTATATGTTGTTGACATATTGTTAATCAAAAATGATGTAGAATTTCTAGAAAGCATATAGGGTTGTTTGAAAAGTGTTTTTCAATAGAAAACCTGGATTAGGCTACTTGAACAATAAGCATCAAGATCTATAAGATAGATCAAAATGATTAATAATACTTTCAAATGAGCACATACCTTGACATAATCTTGAAGGTGTTCAAGATGGATCGATCAAAGAAGGAGTTCTTGCGAGTTGTAAGGTATGAAGTTAAGACATAAAGCTCGACCACGGCAGAATAAAGAGAAAGGGACGAAGGTCGTCCCTATGCTTCAGATGTAGGCTCTATAGTATGCTATCTTTGTGTACCGGAAGTGTGCCTTGCCATGAGTCAGTCAAGGGGTACAATGATCCAGGAATGGATCATCGGACAGCGGTCAAAATTGTCCTTGGAGTAAATAAGGACAAGTTTCTCGATTATGGAGGTGATAAAGAGTTCGGCGTAAATGGTTACGTCGATGCAAGCTTTAACACCTATCCGAATGATTCTGAGTAGCAAATCGGATACATATAGTGGAGCAACCATTTGGAATAGCTCCAAGTGGAGCGTGGAAGCAGCATTTACAATATGACCTAGAGATTTGCGAAGTACATACGGATCTGAATGTTGCAGACCCGTTGACTAAAACCTCTCTTACAAGCAAAACATGATCAAACCCCAGAACTCATTGAGTATTAATCACATGATGATGTGAACTAGTTTAGTGACACTAGTAAACTCTTTGGATGTTGGTCACATGGTAATGTGACCTGTGAGTGTTAATCACATGGCGATGTGAACTAGATTATTGACTCTAGTGCAAGTGGGAGACTGTTGGAAATATGCCCTAGAGGCAATAATAAATTAGTTATTATTATATTTCCTTGTTCATGATAATCGTTTATTATCCATGCTATAATTGTATTGATAGGAAACTCAGATACATGTGTGGGTAAATAGACAACACCATGTCCCTAGTAAGCCTCTAGTTGACTAGCTTGTTGACCAATAGATGGTTAAAGTTTCCTGACCATGGACATTGGATGTCGTTGGTAACGGGATCACATCATTAGCAGAATGATGTGATGGACAAGACCCAATCCTAAGCCTAGCACAAAGATCGTGTAGTTCGTATGCTAAAGCTTTTGTAATGTCAAGTATATTTTCCTTAGACCATGAGATTGTGCAACTCCGGATCTGTAGGAATGCTTTGGGTGTACCAAACGTCACAACGTAATTGGGTGGCTATAAAGGTGCACTACAGGTATCTCCGAAAGTGTCTGTTGGGTTGGCACGAATCGAGACTGGGATTTGTCACTCCGTGTAACGGAGAGGTATCTCTGGGCCCACTCGATGGGACATCATCATAATGTGCACAATGTGACCAAGGGGTTGATCACGGGCTGATGTGTTATGGAACGAGTAAAGAGACTTGCCGGTAATGAGATTGAACAAGGTATCGAGATACCGACGATCGAATCTCGGGCAAGTACAATACCGCTAGACAAAGGCTATTGAATACGTGATTGATTGAGTCCTTGACATCGTGGTTCATCCGATGAGATCATCGTGGAACATGTGGGAGCCAACATGGGTATCCAGATCTCGCTGTTGGTTATTGACCGGAGAATGTCTCGGTCATGTCTGCATGGTTCCCGAACCCGTAGGGTCTACACACTTAAGGTTCGATGACGCTAGGGTTATAAAGGAAGTTTGTATGTGGTTACCGAATGTTGTTCGGAGTCCCGGATGAGATCCCGGACGTCACGAGGAGTTCTGGAATGGTCCGGAGGTAAAGATTTATATATGGAAAGTTGTTGTTCGGGTTCCGGGAAAAGTTCGGGTTTTTCTGGTATTGTACCGGGAAGCTTCCAAAAGGTTCCGGAGGATTCCGGAAGGGTCCGGAGGTCCGGAAATTGTTCCACCACGTCCAATACAGCAGCATGGGCTGTGAGGGGGCGCTGTAGCCTTAATGGGCCAGGGGCACCAGCCCCCCAAGGCCCATGCGCATGGGAGAGGGGAAACCCTAAGGGGGAGGGCCTCCACTTGACTTGGGAGGCACTCCTCCCCCCCTTGGCAGCCCCCTAGATGGGATCTAGGGCTGGCCGCCGCCCCCCCTCTCCCCCTATATATAGTGGAGGCAAAGGGGCAGCCCAACACATGAAGTTCTTCTCATGTTGGCGCAGCCCTACCGCTCTTTCTCCTCATATCTCGTGGTGCTTGGCGAAGCCCTGCTGGATCACCACACTCCTCCACCACCACCACGCCCGTTGTCTTTGCTGCTGGATGGAGTCTTCCTCAACCTCTCCCTCTCTCCTTGCTGGATCAAGGCATGGGAGACGTCACCGGGCTGTACGTGTGTTGAACGCGGAGGTGCCGTCCGTTCGGCACTAGGATCTCCGGTGATTTGGATCACGACGAGTACGACTCCTTCAACCCCGTTCTCTTGAACGCTTCCGCTTAGCGATCTACAAGGGTATGTAGATGCACTCTCCTTCCCTCGTTGCTGGTTTCTCCATAGATAGATCTTGGTGACACGTAGGAAAATTTTGAATTTCTGCTACGTTCCCCAACAATGAGGGTGGGGGGCGCCCCCTGGGTGCGCCCCCCTGCCTCATGGGCCCCCTGTTGCTCCACTGACATACTCCTTCCTCCTATATATACCTACGTACCGCCAAACGATCAGAACAGGAGCCAAAAACCTCATTCCACCGCCACAACTTCCTGTATCCACGAGATCCCATCTTGGGGCCTGTTCCGGAGCTCCGCCGGAGGAGGCATCCATCATGGAGGGCTTCTACATCATCATCAAAGCCTCTCCTATGAAGTGTGAGTAGTTTACGTCAGACCTACGGGTCCATAGTTAGTAGCTATATGGCTTCTTCTCTCTTTTTGGATCTCAATACAATGTTCTCCCCCTCTCTCGTGGAGATCTATTCGATGTAATCTTCTTTTTGCGGTGTGTTTGTTGAGACCGATGAATTGTGGGTTTATGATCCAGCTTATCTATGAATAATATTTGAATATTCTCTGAATTCTTTTATGTATGATTGAGTTATCTTTGCAAGTCTCTTGAATTATCCGCTTGGTTTGGCCAACTAGATTGGTAGTTCTTGCAATGGGAGAAGTGCATGGCTTTGGGTTCAATCTTGCGGTGTCCTTACCCAAAGGATGTAAAGGGTTGCAAGGCACGTCTTGTATTGTTGCCATCAAGGATAACAAGATGGGGTATTTATCATATTGCATGAATTTATTCCTCTACATCATGTCATCGTGCTTAAGGCGTTACTCTGTTTTTAACTTAATACTCTAGATGCATCTTTGGATAGCGGTCGATGAGTGGAGTAATAGTAGTAGATGCAGAATCGCTTCGGTCTACTTGTCATGGACGTGATGCCTATATACATGATCATACCTAGATATACTCATAACTATGCTCAATTCTGTCAATTGCTCAACAGTAATTTGTTCACCCACCGTAGAATACTTATGCTCTTGGGAGAAGCCACTATTGAAATCTATGGCCCCCGGGTCTATTCTAATCATATCAATCTCCATAACTTTTATACTTGCTTTGTTTTAATTTGCCTTTTATTTTTACTTTGCATCTATATACCAAAAATACCAAAAATATTATCTCTATCGAGATCTCACTCTAAGTAAGTGACCGTGAAGGGATTGACAACCCCTAATCGCGTTGGTTGCGAGTAGCTATCGTTTGTGTAGGTGCGTGGGACTTGTGCGTGGCCTCCTCGGATTGATATCTTGGTTCTCAAAAACTGAGGGAAATACTTACGCTACTGTGCTGCATCATCCTCTCCTCTTTGGGGAAAACCAACGCAAGCTCAAGACGTAGCATGGTCCACCACGACGGACTGGGAGGCTAAAAATACAAGTTGTATGGTGCAGAGGCAAGTAAAAAACGCTATCGAGAGCCATCCACTGAAGAAAAAAAATCGCTCATGGTGTGCTTCTTCAGTCGTGCCGCCGGCCCCCTCTTTAATCCAGTTCGCTCGGGGATCTGGTATCATTGTTTTCAGAGGGCGAACAAGTATCAGCTAGGCCTAGATTTTTTATTTTAACATGCGTAGCCCAGGACATACGGAAATAGTGGTTTCAACTTATTTTTTGAGGTCCATACTGGCCTATGGGCTTTTTCTTAAAGATCGGCAGCCCAATGTATTTTTTAATAAAACGCAGGTCTCTGTTCTATTTATCTGTATATAAGAGTAATAATGTTGTGTCCAATTTATGTTTTCCCTTCTAACCACATTATATATATTTATATCATTACTATTATCGTATATTTCATAGAGACTTATATATACATTATAAAAACATCCCACGTGTTATTAACTTATAAAATTAAATGTTTAACGGAAGTTGGCAAGGAAAATCCTGATTGTTTTTGACTCACAAGCAAGGAAAATCCCGGTGATTGCATACAAAAGCTTGCGAAGATTTTAAGGACCAATTTCATAATAACGCGCTCATTTTTATTTGGAGCAATAACTCGCTAATTTGTTAACTATATATATAAAAAATGTGCCTCTCCTGTTTATTCTTTGATATTAATTTCTCCTTCTAACATAACATTATATATATAACGAGCCCACCTAATACGTGTATTTCAAGGAAGTGCAAATGGGCTGGGATTTCTTAGAAAATATAAATGGGCCTGATTGACGCAAAATTATTTGTTCACCCAGCCCAGCAAATGGACTGTACATTCTAGAAAACATGGGTTAAATATATGCCACATTTTTGCAGGCTGACATGTGGGCCAATAGGTCGAAGCCTACGCAGGGCGTTGTCAACTTGGTCAACAAATGATTGTGTCATCCACATCCATTGGATTTATATCCAACGGCCGGCATGCACCTTCAATCTCTCGTCTTCTTTCTCCAGCGTCGCCGGGACCGCCTGGTCCGGCCTCCGGCGACTAGCGGCTCTGCTTAGCATGCATCGCTGCGAAGCGCTACCGCACCGCCGGCCAGGCTATCCCTCCACCCCTCGACACCTCATGTTATTCTCCACAGACTGCAGCCCCATGCTGCAACAGAACCAGTTATAACCCTTCTCCTCCTCTCAATCTGCGAATCCACTGCCGCGTCTTCCCATCTCCGAGTCGTTCCCGTCCGGGGCCTCACCATCGTCCACCGCCTCGCTGCGCTCGGTGCGGCATGGTCAACAAACGAGAGTGATCGAAAGAGGATTGTACGTGGAGAGCCTGACGGCTGGGACCCACGAGGCCCATGGTCGCACGCAAGGAAAGTTCCTCCTTATTAAGCTGAAAAAATGTTTCCTCCACCTGACAGCTGGGACCCACCGGTTGTATCTTCGCACGGAAGGAAGTGCCTCCTTGTTTTGCGAAAAAATTATTCATCCCGTTGACAGCTGGGACCCGTCAGATTTGGTGGCTGACTTGTGGGCCTACTAAGCGGACGTGTACGCATGGCTTTGTCAACTTAATCAACAAATGATTCTAGCAGCTGGACCGTTGGATGTTAATCCAACAGCCGTGTTCCTTCTTCAACCTCTGTTCTTGCTCCTGTCTCCCGTGGGCGGCACCGCGGCTGTGCTGCCGCGCACCCGAACCAGTGAAGTTTCCCACTCCTCTCCATCTGCGACTCCACTGCCCCGTCTTCCCCATCTCCGGGTCGTTCCAGTATGGATGCGCTCGGCACGGTGTGGCCAACGTGGTCAACAACCGAGAGTCATCGGAAGATGACTGTACGTGAGAGGCTGACAGTGGGGACGCACCACGCCCATGGACGCATGCATGCAACGGAACGCGGCGTGGTCAACATGGTCAAGGAACGACTTCCATCGGAAGTATACTGTACGTGGAGAGTCTGACAGTTGGGTCCACGGCCGCAGCAAGTAAGTGCCTCCTTATTACGCGGAAAATAATGATTCCTCCAACTGACAGGAGGGACCCACTGGATGGACCACCGTATTTTGCAAAAAAAAGTTTGCCCCCTGACTGCTGGGACCCACCGGAAGTGCCTCCTTATTAAGCAGGAAAAAAATGAATACTCCCCTGCTAGTTGGGACCCACCTTGGTGGGAGGCTGACTTGTGGGCCCACTAAGTTGACGGGGATGGAGGGCTTTGTCAACTTAGTCAATATGAACGATTCTAGCTGCAGTGACTGTACGATGTCCATCCAACGGCCATCATGCTTCTTCAACCTCTGGTCTTTTTGCTCCAGCCGCCCAAAGTAGCGTCGATCGTTCCGCCTTCTCGTGCCTCCCGTGGCCAGCTGTTATGCCGCGGAGGCCTCACCGCCCCCTACTACTCCCGCCACTGGCCAGGCCATCCCTCCACTCACCCACACCCCCTGTTATTCTGCGGTGATGGCAGCCTCACACCGCAGCCGAACGAGTGAACCCTCATACTCCTCTACGCGTGGGCATCCACTACCACGTCTTCCCTGGCTCCGCGTCGTCCCCTTCCTAGGCCTCGCCGTCGTCCACCGCCGTGGTGCTCTCAGCGCGGCGTGGTCAATGTGGTCAACGACCGACTTCCATCGGAAGAGTATCAGACGTGGAGAGGCCGACGGTGGGTCCACGGCAGCCGCAAGGAAGTGCCTCCTTATTACGCCGCAAAATAATTATTCCTCCACCGACAGCGAGGGACCCACCGGACGGGCCACCGTATTTCATGAAAAGAACATTTCCCCACATTCATTGGGACCCACCAGCTACACGTTCGCACGCAAGGAAGTGCGTCTGGGCAAAAAACGATTCGCCCCCCCTGACTGCCGGGACCCACCAGCTACATCTTCGCACGCAAGGAAGTGCATCCGGGCAAAAAAATGATTCGCCCCCCTGACTGCTGGGACCCACCAGCTACATCTTCGCACGCAAGGAAGTGCATCCGAAAAAAACGATTCACCCCCCTGACTGCTGGGACCCACGAGCTACATCTTCGCACGCAAGGAAGTGCCTGACAGTCGGGACCCACCTGGTCGAAGCGTACGTAGCGTTGTCATTCTGGTCGCGAACGTGTACGTACATACTGGTGGATGTAGAGGCGCGCACGTGTCGTAGTAGAGGCGTGCACGTGTCGTAGTAGAGGCGCGCATGTAGCATGTACACGTACGTACAACGGCCAGGGTGCAAGAAAGAAAATACGGCCACGTACGTACATACGGGCGGGGTCTCGAACGCCTACTCGCGCATACATACGGCCAGGGCTCGTGTACATGGCTGGGTCGGAACGGAGAAACAGCGTCGTCGTCGTGTTCATGGGGAGCCAATGGAATGCGTCGTGTTCATGGGGAGGCAACGGAACGCGTGGGAGCCAACCAGCTGGGTCGGAATAGAATGCGTCGTCGTGTTCATCGGGAGGGCTTGAACGGAACATGTTGGGGATATAACTACTGAGTATAAACCGCCCAGGAGGGGCCGGTTTATACTCACATGTATTGAAGCCCATGAAGACAAGGAGTATGGCGCTCAATCATTGAGGCTTAGAGGCCCGGAGCCCAAAGGCGGTTTAGAACCCATAAACGTAAACCGGCATGAGATGTGTAAACTTGTGTTGTAAGTTAGGAAAGGTAGAAACCGAGCCGGAAACATGTATGAGCCGGCCTCTGTGTTCTATAAACCGCCGGGCGTCAACCTGTGTATATAAAGGGACGACCCGGCGGCGGTTTAGGGACAGGAAACAACAACTCGAGAGATAGGTAAAGCGGATTTGCTCCTTGCTCATCGAGACCCCATCAATTCCACCACAACTGGATCGTAGGCTTTTACCTTCACCGCAAGGGGCCGAACCAGTATAAACTCCCCGTGTCCTTTGTCCGGTTTAACCCCTTTTTGCTAATCTCGTTGCGATGGCTCCACGACTAAGTCCTCTCACTAGGACATCTGACGTGTTAATTCCACGACAGTTGGCGCCCACCGTGGGGCTATCGCACGATGGTTTCGAGTTCTTAAAGGGCAACTTTGAAGGACTCAAGGGATACGCGGTTGGCCGGATGACCAAGAGTCGTCGCGGCGAGCTCTACATCGACGACGCAGGCTGGGGCCCCGAGGCCGGCTCAATTGAGTACGGGTATCGGGTCCCCTTTGGCAGAATTCACATTTTCATTGGCAAGATCGGCGAACCGGGCCCTAACCCGGACATCTACACCGACCTCATCGATACGGCTCAGCGTGCAAGTCCTGCTCGGGTTCAGCCTGCCATGAAGCGTGCGTTCGTAGGATTCATCCATGGTGCGGAATCTGAACCGGTGTCCGACGGTGAGACGGCTGTCTACTCAGATGGCGAGTCATCCGCTGGCGAAACCGAGTCACTGTACCAATTGCAAGACGGACGGATTGGAGGCTGTTCCGATGGCAAAACTATTCCGGACCCCTTTGAACCGCTGAACCGGGTTGCCATCTTCATGGCCAGTACGCAGCCCACATTGCAGTCTTCATCTGCAGCAGCAGTGATTTCTGGATCGGCAGCCGGGGCAGGAGGCCCTGCGCGCCGGCCGGCTCAAGTTCTTTCGGTTTGTTGGATGCTTGAACGACATTGTTGACCACGAGAGTCACCCCAGAGACCCAGGATCAGCATAAGCGGAGGTTACAATGCTAAAGGATCAGATAACTCAGGCCAAGGAGGACTTGGCGGCTGAGGAAGCCAGGATGACTGAAGAGCGGGCCACTTTAGATGCTCAGTCATAGCAGATCCAGGCGCAGAATTACCGGCTTATGTTGGATCAGAACGCGTCAAACAAAGTAATGAGGAGGAAGCACCGGTCTCGTCTGCCGCCGGTTTATGAAGGAATGATTCTCTTCAATACAACAGGAGCCGGGCCAAGTAATCTGGTAGCAATGAACCAGACCGAGGCACCTGGTACAGTGCCGGGTCAGCCACGGGTGAAGGACCTGCCTCGACGAACAGATAACCCGCCGCAATAAATACCAATGCCGTTGGCTCATTTCTCTAGCCCTTTGGATAACATGATTGCTGCGGCGTCTCGCTTGGCAGCTATTCCGATGGAGGGCGAATCGCTGGCAGCGGTTGAAACGCGACGGGCCAGGGATCTTCTTCAAACCGCTGTGGTGCAGCAGCAGGCTTATTCCTACAGCCAAGACAAAATACATTCAACCCCTCGGCCAAGCAAGAGTTACAGCAGCCACATTGACGAACTAACTGTGTCAAGCAGTGCGCGGCACCGTGACGCCCCTCGAGTGACTAATCCGGCGCGCGGTGGTATGAATGCTCAGGATGTGGTAAACAATGGCAGAGCACGACGGGGGGCAGAGTTAGCAGCACAGTATGCGGATCATCAACCCTCTCCGGTTCAACCGACATCATCAGTTGAACGGGGACTGGCTTTCAGCTCTTGGGGAGTGTCGTGTCTTATCCCAGCTCTACGTAATGTGCCGTTACCCAAGGATTTCAAGGGCCCGTGTAAGGTGCCTAATTATACCGCCGATTTACCCCCTGAGGCATGGGTTGAGAGTTACGAGATGGCAATGGAGATGCTGGATGTAGATGAAGCAGCGTGTGCGAAGTATTTCACCATGATGTTAGACAGAACAACTCGCACTTGGCTAAAGAGTCTTCATGTTAACTCGATCAGTTCATGGGGCGAGTTGAAAGCCCGGTTTATAGCAAATTTCAAGGATACGTGCAAACAACCCATGTCAATCGTGGATCTGGCTGCTTGTGTTCAAGGAGAAAACGAATCAACGACTCATTCAGTGCGCCGGGTTTCAGAGATCCTACATTCATCGGACCATATCAATGCTGATTCGGCAATTATAACATTGGAGGGCAATTGCCGGTTTAAGTCACTGAAGATGAAACTGGGACGGCTCAAGCGTCACTTCAATGACATGGGAACGCTCATGGCAGCTTTGGTTAAGTATGCCGATTCTGATAATACCAAGGATCCCGAGTCTGACGAAGAGAAGCCGGAGAAGGGAAAGAAGAATGCCGGCACAAAAGGATAGCATAACCAGGCTGGCCATGGGAATAACGGTAAGCCCAAGGCAGATAATAATTCTGATTTTGTGGCTAACACCAATGTTCAAGACAATAATCAGCGCCGTAAGGGTAAACCGCCCCCGCGGGGCGGAGGATCAGGGATGAATCAGGAGCGTCTGTTGAACCAGCCTTGCCCAAAGCACGAGACGCAAGATAAACCGGCTACGCATTATGGAAGGATTGCTTCATTATGCGAGAGTTCAAAAATTCAGATCTCTTCCGGTATGATCATGGACCGTCCGGCGGTTCAGGACCCGGGTTTCACGGACCGGGTTATGGTGGAGGTAACTCCGGTTCAGGTTTTCAAGGTAACCAAGGTGGACAGGGCAGTCAAGGCAATCAGGGCAACCAAGGTGGTTATAATCAGCAAGGGAATCAGCAACAGCAGCAGTCGGGTTATCAGAGCAACCCGAAGCAGTTAAATGGTGGACAGTATCATGTCTTCACTACTAGTCTGTGCAAGCGCGATCAGAAGCTCCATAAAAGGGCAGTAAACTCTATTGAACCGGCGGTGCCCCATTATCTACGTTGGTCCGAACAGCCCATTGTGTGGAGTCGGGAGGATCATCCGCCCCGGGTTGATAATCTTGGTCATCTAGCGTTGGTGGTTGTACCGCAGGTTGGAGGTTATAAATTCACCAAACTGCTCATGGATGGAGGGAGCAGTTGTTGGAAATATGCCCTAGAGGCAATAATAAAATGATTATTATTATATTTCCTTGTTCATGATAATTGTCTTTTATTCATGCTATAATTGTATTATCCGGAAATCGTAATACACGTGTGAATACATAGACCACAATATGTCCCTAGTGAGCCTCTAGTTGACTAGCTCGTTGATCAATAGATAGTCATGGTTTCACGACTATGGACATTGGATGTCATTGATAACGGGATCACATCATTAGGAGAATGATGTGATGGACAAGACCCAATCCTAAGCATAGCACAAGATCATGTAGTTCGTTTTGCTAGAGCTTTTCTAATGTCAAGTATCTTTTCCTTAGACCATGAGATTGTGCAACTCCCGGATACTATAGGAATGCTTTGGGTGTACCAAACGTCACAACGTAACTGGGTGGCTATAAAGGTGCACTACAGGTATCTCCGAAAGTGTCTGTTGGGTTGATGCGGATCGAGACTGGGATTTGTCACTCCGTGTTACGGAGAGGTATCACTGGGCCCACTCGGTATTGCATCATCATAATGAGCTCAAAGTGACCAAGTGTCTGGTCACGGGATCATGCATTATGGTACGAGTAAAGTGACTTGCCGGTAACGAGATTGAACGAGGTATTGGGATACCGACGATCGAATCTCGGGCAAGTAACATACCGTCTGACAAAGGGAATAGTATTCGGGATTGATTGAATCCTCGACATCGTGGTTCATCCGATGACATCATCGAGGAGCATGTGGGAGCCAACATGGGTATCCAGATCCCGCTATTGGTTATTGACCGGAGAGTCGTCTCGGTCATGTCTGCATGTCTCCCGAACCCGTAGGGTCTACACACTTAAGGTTCGGTGACGCTAGGGTTATTAGGAAGACTTGTATGTGATTACCGAATGTTGTTTGGAGTCCCGGATGAGATCCCGGACGTCACGAGGAGTTTCGGAATGGTCCGGAGGTAAAGATTTATATATGGGAAGTTGTTAAACGGACACCGGAAAGGTTTCGGGTCATATCGGTATTGTACCGGGGCCACCGGAGAGGTTCCGGGGTCCACCGGAAGGGCCACCCTCCTGGAGGGCCTCATGGGCCACAAGGGGTAGGGAACCAGCCCCTGGAGGGCTGGGCGCCCCTTGGGCCCATGCGCCTAGGGTTGGGGAACCCTAGTGGGGGCACCCCCTTTGCTTGGGGCAAGCCCCCTCTCTCAGCCGCCGCCCTCCTCTAGATCTCATCTAGAGGGGCCGCCCCTTGCCCCTTCCCTATAAATAGAGGGGTGAGGGAGGGCTGCAACACACTTCCAAGGCGCAGCCCTCCCTCCCCAACACCTCTCCTCCTCCGCGTGTGCTTGGCGAAGCCACTGTGAGTATCTTGCCTCTCCACCATCATCACGCCGTCGTGCTGCTGGAGCCTTCTTCCTCAACCTCTCCTTTCCCTTGCTGGATCAAGAAGGAGGAGACGCCGTCCGTTCCAGACGTGTGTTGAACACGGAGGTGTTGTCCGTTCGGCACTTAGTCATCGGTGATCTGAATCACGGCAGTACGACTCCATCATCACCGTTCCCTGAACGCTTCCGCACGCGATCTACAAGTGGTATGTAGATGCAATCTCTCTCCCATGAATCGTTGCTTATATGAACTCATAGATGGATCTTGGTGAAACCGTAGGAAAAATTTTAATTTTCTGCAACGCGTTCCCCAACAAAGGGCATCATGAGCTAGGTCTATGCGTAGTTCTCTATTGCACGAGTAGAACACAATTTTGTTGTGGGCGTAGATCTTGTCAACTTGCTTGCCGCTACTAGTATTTTCTTGCTTCAGAGGTATTGTGGGATGAAGCGGCCTGGACCGACCTTACACGTACGCTTACGTGAGACAGGTTCCACCGACTGACATGCACTAGTTGCATAAGGTGGCTAGCGGGTGTCTGTCTCTCCTACTTTAGTTGGAGCGGATTAGATGAAAAGGGTCCTTATGAAGGGTAAATAGAAGTTGACAAAATCACGTTGTGGTTATTCGTAGGTAAGAAAACGTTCTTGCTAGAACCCAATTGCAGATGCAACAACAATTAGAGGACGTCTAACTTGTTTTTGCAGCAATTGTCATGTGATGTGATATGGCCAGAAGTTGTGATGAATGATGAATGATATATTGTGATGTATGAGATCATGTTCTTGTAATAGGAATCACGACTTGCATGTCGATGAGTATGACAACGGCAGGAGCCATAGGAGTTGTCTTAATTATTGTATGACCTGCGAGTCATTGATTCAACGCCATGTAAATTACTTTACTTTATTGCTAAACGTGTTAGCCATAGTAGTAGAAGTAATAGTTGGCGAGCAACTTCATGGAGACACGATGATGGAGATCATGGTGTCATGCCGGTGACAAGATGATCATGGAGCCCGAAGATGAAGATCAAAGGAGCTATATGATATTGGCCATATCATGTCACTACTTTATATAATTGCATGTGATGTTTATTATGTTTTATGCATCTTGTTTACTTAGAACGACGGTAGTAAATAAGATGATCCCTTATAATAATTTCAAGAAAGTGTTCCCCCTAACTGTGCACCGTTGCTAAAGTTCGTCGTTTCGAAGCACCACGTGATGATCGGGTGTGATAGATCCTTACGTTCACATACAACGGGTGTAAGATAGTTTTACACATGCATAAACACTTAGGGTTAACTTGACGAGCCTAGCATGTACAGACATGGCCTCGGAACACAAGAGACCGAAAGGTCGAACATGAGTCGTATGGAAGATACGATCAACATGGAGATGTTCACCGACGATGACTAGTCCGTCTCGCGTGATGATCGGACACGGCCTAGTCGACTCGGATCATGTAACACTTAGATGACTAGAGGGATGTCAAATCTGAGTGGGAGTTCATTAAATAATTTGATTAGATGAACTTAATTATCATGAACATTAGTCTAAAATCTTTGCAAAATGTCTTGTAGATCAAATGGCCAACGCTCATGTCACCATGAACTTCAACGCGTTCCTAGAGAAAACCAAGCTGAAAGACGATGGCAGCAACTATTCGGAGTGGGTCCGGAACCTGAGGATCATCCTCATAGCAGCCAAGAAACAATATGTCCTAGAAGCACCGCTAGGTGATGCACCCATCCCAGAGAACCAAGACATTATGAATGCTTGGCAGTCTCGTGTTGATGATTACTCCCTCGTTCAGTGCGGCATGCTTTACAGCTTAGAACCGGGGCTCCAAAAGCGTTTTGAGCAACACGGAGCATATGAGATGTTCGAGGAGATGAAAATGGTTTTCCAATCTCATGCTCGGGTCGAGAGATATGTAAGTCTCCGACAAGTTCTATAGTTGTAAGATGGAGGAAAACAGTTCTGTCAGTGAGCACATACTCAAAATGTCTGGGTTGCACAACCGCCTGTCCCAGCTGGACATTAACCTCCCGGACGAGGCGGTCATTGACAGAATCCTTGAGTCGCTCCCACCAAGCTACAAGAGCTTTGTGATGAACTACAATATGCAGGGGATGGTGAAGACCATTCCCGAAGTATTCTCAATGCTTAAGTCAGCAGAGGTTGAAATCAAGAAAGAACATCAAGTGTTGATGGTCAATAAAACCACTAAGTTCAAAAAGGGCAAGGGTAAGAAGAACTTCAAGAAGGACGGCAAGGATGTTGCCGCGCCCGGTAAGCAAGTTGCCGGGAAGAAGTCAAAGAATGGACCCAAACCTGAGACAGAGTGCTTTTATTGCAAAGGGAAGGGCCACTAGAAGCGGAACTGCCCCAAATACTTAGCGGACAAGAAGGCCGGCAACACTAAAGGTATATTTGATATACATGTAATTGATGTGTACCTTACCGATTGCTCGTAGTAACTCCTGGGTATTTGATACCGTGCCGTTGCTCATATTTGTAACTCACATCGAGGTGCGGAATAAGCGGAGACTGGCGAAGGACGAGGTGACGATGCGCGTCGGGAATGGTTCCAAGGTCGATGTGATCGCCGTCGGCACGCTACCTCTACATTTACCTACAGGATTAGTTTTAAACCTCAATAATTGTTATTTAGTGCCAAGTTTGAGCATGAACATCGTATCAGGATCTCGTTTAATGCGAGATGGCTACTCATTTAAATCCGAGAATAATGGTTGTTCTATTTATATGAGAG
Source organism: Aegilops bicornis (assembly GCA_021605145.1). Lineage (NCBI taxonomy): Eukaryota > Viridiplantae > Streptophyta > Magnoliopsida > Poales > Poaceae > Aegilops > Aegilops bicornis. Next base: position 85,277,004 of record CM038673.1, read on the forward strand.
ATATGTTTTATGGTCATGCTCCGATGGTCAATGGTTTATTCTTAATGAATCTCGAGCGTAATATTACACATATTCATAGTGTGAATACGAAAAGATGTAAAGTTGATAACAATAGTCCCACATACTTGTGGCACTCGCCGCCTGGTCACATTGGTGTCAAGCGCATGAAGAAGCTCCATTCGATGGACTTTTAGAGTCTCTCGATTATGAATCATTTGACACATGCGAACCATGCCTTATGGGCAAAATGACCAAGACTCCGTTCTCCGGAACAATGGAGCGAGCAACCAACTTATTGGAAATCATACATACCCGATGTGTGCGGTCCAATGAGCGTTGAGGCTCGCGGAGGATATTGTTATGTTCTCACTCTCACTGATGACTTGAGTAGATATGGGTATGTCTACTTGATGAAACACAAGTCTGAGACCTTTGAAAAGTTCAAGGAATTTCAGAATGAGGTAGAGAATCAACGTGACCGAAAAATAAAGTTCTTCTGATCAGATCATGGAGGAGAATATTTAAGTCACGAATTTGGTACACACTTAAGGAAATGTGGAATCGTTTCAAAACTCACGCCGCCTGGAACACCTCAGCGTAATGGTGTGTCCGAACGTCGTAATCGCACTCTATTGGATATGGTGCGATCTATGATGTCTCTTACAGATTTACCGCTATCATTTTGGGGATACGCTCTAGAGACAGCTACATTCACTTTAAATAGGGCACCGTCTAAATCCGTTGAGACGACACCGTATGAAATATGGTTTGGGAAGAAACCTAAGCTGTCGTTTCTAAAAGTTTGGGGATGCGATGCTTATGTCAAGAAACTTCAACCTGAAAAGCTCGAACCCAAGTCGGAAAAATGCGTCTTCATATGATACTCTAAGGAAACCATTGGGTATACCTTCTACCTTAGATCCAAAGGCAAGATCTTTGTTGCCAAGAACGGATCCTTTCTTGAAAAAGAGTTTCTCTCGAAAGGAGTAAGTGGGAGGAAAGTAGAACTCGATGAAGTACTACCTCTTGAACCGGAAAATAGTGTAGCTCAGGAAAATGTTCCTGTGGTGTCTACACCTACTGTAGAGGAAATTAACAATGATGATCAAAGTACTTCGGATCAAGTTGCTACTGAACTTTGTAGGTCCACAAGGACACGTTCCACACCAGAGTGGTATGGCAACCCTGTCCTCGAAATCATGTTGTTAGACAACGGTGAACCTTCGAACTATGAAGAAGCGACGGCCGGCCCGGATTCCAACAAATGGCTTGAAGCCATGCAATCTAAGATAGGATCCATGTATAAAAACAAAGTATGGACTTTGACAGACTTGCCCGATGATCGGCGAGCGATAGAAAACAAATGGATCTTTAAGAAGAAGACAGACGCGGATGGTAATGTCACCATCTATAAAGCTCGATTTGTCGCTAAGGGTTATCGGCAAGTTCAAGGGATTGACTACGATGAGACTTTCTCTCCCCCAGCGAAGCTTAAGTCCGTCCGAATCATGTTAGCAATTGCCGCATACTATGATTATGAGATATGGCAGATGGACGTCAAAACAGCGTCCCTTAACGGTTATCTTAAGGAAGAGCTGTATATGATGCAGCCGGAAGGTTTTGTCGATCCTAAGAATGCTAACAAAGTATGCAAGCTCCAGCGATCCATTTATGGGCTGGTGCAAGCATCTCGGAGTTGGAACATTCGCTTTGATGAGATGATCAAAGCGTTTGGGTTTATGCGACTTATGGAGAAGCCTGCGTTTACAAGAAAGTGAGTGGGAGCTTTGTAGCATTTCTCATATTATATGTAGATGACATACTTTTGATGGGAAATGATATAGAACTCTTGGACAGCATTAAGGCCTACTTGAATAAAAGTTTTTCAATGAAGGACCTTGGAGAAGCTGCTTATATATTAGGCATCAAGATCTATAGAGATAGATCGAGACGCCTCATAGGTCTTTCACAAAGCACATACCTTGATAAGATTTTGAAGAAATTCAAAATGGACCAGTCCAAGAAAGGGTTCTTGCCTGTACTGCAAGGTGTAAGATTGAGCTCGGCTCAATGCCCGACCACGGCAAAAGATAAAGAAGAGATGAACGTCATCCCCTATGACTCGGCCATAGGATCTATTATGTATGCCATGCTATGTACCAGACCTGATGTAAACCTTGTCGTAAGTTTGGTAGGAAGGTACCAAAGTAATCCCGGCAAGGAACAACTTTGACAGCGGTCAAGAATATCCTGAAGTACTGAAAAGGACAAAGGACATGTTTCTCGTTTATGGAGGTGACGAAGAGCTCATCGTAAAGGGTTACGTCGATGCTAGCTTCGACCACAGATCTGGATGACTCTAAGTCACAAACCGGATACATGTATATGTTGAATGGTGGAGCGATGGCTGGTGCATTTGCAAGTAGAGCGTCGTGGCGGGATCTACATGTGAAGCGGAGTACATGGCAGCCTCGCAGCAGCACATGAAGCAATAAGGGTGAAGGAGTTCATCACCGACCTAGGAGTCATACCCAATGCGTCTGGGCCGATCAAACTCTTCTGTGACAACACAGGAGCAATTGCCCTTGCCAACAATCCCAGGTATCACAAGAAGAACAGGCACATCAAGCGTCGCATCAACACCATCCGGGAAAATGTTCAAGATGGATACATAGAAATTTTCAAAGTGCATAATGATCTGAATGTCGCAGATCCGCTGACTAAACCTCTTCCGTGGGCAAAACATGATCAACACCAGAACTCTATGGGTGTTCGATTCATCACAATGTAACTAGATTATTGACTCTAGTGCAAGTGGGAGACTGTTGGAAATATGCCCTAGAGGCAATAATAAAAGGATTATTATTATATTTCCTTGTTCATGATAATTGTCTTTTATTCATGCTATAATTGTCGGAAATCGTAATACACGTGTGAATACATAGACCACAATATGTCCCTAGTGAGCCTCTAGTTGACTAGCTCGTTGACCAATAGATAGTCATGGTTTCCTGACTATGGACATTGGATGTCATTGATAACGGGATCACATCATTAGGAGAATGATGTGATGGACAAGACCCAATCCTAAGCATAGCACAAGATCGTGTAGTTCGTTTTGCTAGAGCTTTTCCAATGTCAAGTATCTCTTCCTTAGACCATGAGATCGTGTAACTCCCGGATACCGTAGGAGTGCTTTGGGTGTACCAAACGTCACAACGTAACTGGGTGACTATAAAGGTGCACTACAGGTATCTCCGAAAGTGTCTGTTGGGTTGACGCGGATCGAGACTGGGATTTGTCACTCCGTGTTACGGAGAGGTATCACTGGGCCCACTCGGTAGTGCATCATCATAATGAGCTCAAAGTTACCAAGTGTCTGGTCACGGGATCATGCATTATGGTACGAGTAAAGTGACTTGCCGGTAACGAGATTGAACGAGGTATTGGGATACCGACGATCGAATCTCGGGCAAGTAACATACCGTCTGTCAAAGGGAATAGTATTCGGGATTGATTGAATCCTCGACATCGTGGTTCATCCGATGACATCATCGAGGAGAATGTGGGAGCCAACATGGGTATCCAGATCCCGCTGTTGGTTATTGACCGGAGAGTCGTCTCGGTCATGTCTGCATGTCTCCCTAACCCGTAGGGTCTACACACTTAAGGTTCAAAGGCGCTAGGGTTATTAGGAAGACTTGTATGTGATTAACGAATGTTGTTCGAGTCCGGATGAGATCCCGGACGTCACGAGGAGTTCCGGAATGGTCCGGAGGTAAAGATTTATATATGGGAAGTTGTCAAGCGGACACCGGAAAGTTTCGGGGTCATATCGGTATTGTACCGGGGCCACCGGAGAGGTTCCGGGTCCACCGAGGGGCCACCTCTCGGAGGGCCTCATGGGCCACAAGGGCAGGGAACCAGCCCCTGGAGGGCTGGGCGCCCCTTGGTCCCATGCGCCTAGGGTTGGGGAACCCTAGTGGGGCGCCCCCAGCTGGGGGGCAAGCCCCCGGCCGCCGCCCCCTCTAGATCTCATCTAGAGGGGCCGCCCCCTGCCCTTCCCTATAAATAGAGGGGTGAGGTGAGGCTGCAACACACTTCAATGCGCAGCCCTCCCTCCCCAACACCTCTCCTCCTCCGCGTGTGCTTGGCGAAGCCTGCCGAGAGATCTTGCCTCTCCACCATCATCACGCCCGTCGTCTTTGCTCTTGGAGCCTTCTTCCTCAACCTCTCCTTTCCCCTTGCTGGATCAAGAAGGAGGAGACGTCGTCCGTTCCATACGTGTGTTGAACACGGAGGTGATGTCCGTTTGGCACTTAGTCATCGGTGATCTGAATCACGACGAGTACGACTCCATCATCACCGTTCCCTTGAACGCTTCCGCACGCGATCTACAAGTGGTATGTAGATGCAATCTCTCTCCCATGACTCGTTGCTTAGATGAACTCATAGATGGATCTTGGTGAAACCGTAGGAAAATTTTAATTTTCTGCAACGTTCCCCAACAGCAGTATCAACATTTTGTATTATGGAACCTTCCAGCGTATGGGGTTGACGGATAAGAATCTTAAACCGTCAAACAGCGTTTTTCACGGTGTGGTACCTGGTAAATCGGCTTACCCGGTTGGTAAGATAGCTCTGGAGGTGGTTTTTGGAGACGATCATGATTCAAGGTCTGAGACATTGACCTTTGAAGTGGTCAAAACCAGAAGTCCGTACCATGCCCTGTTTGGACGGCCGATTTATGCTAAATTCATGGCAAGACCATGTGATGTTTATCTGCAACTCAAGATGCCGGGTCATAAGGGGACCATCACGATTCATGGTAGCCGCAAGATTGCGCTGGAATGCGAGGAAGGTGATGCGGCCCATGCTGAGTCGGTTTGCGCGACGGAGGAGTTGAAGTTCTATAAGGACAATGTTGATCCGGCAGATATGACTTCTCTGAAGAAGCCCACTACAGAGCATGATCCGGCTTTGAAGTTTAAATCGGCTAATGAGACTAAGTTGGTTGATTTTGTTCCTGGCGATTCATCCAAGCAGTTCAGCATCAGCGTTAACTTGGATCCGAAATAGGAAAGCACGCTCATCGAGTTCATCCGTGAGAACCGGGACATCTTTGCATGGAAACCTTCTGACATGCCGGTGTCTTTGAGGAACTCGCTGAGCACACTCTTAATATTGATCCGAAGTTCAAACCGGTCAAACAGTTTCTTCGCCGCTTTAATGAAGAGAGGCGCAAGGCCATTGGTGAAGAGGTAGCCCGGCTATTGGCGGTAGGGTTTATTGTGGAGATGTTTCACCCAGAGTGGTTGGCTAACCCGGTGCTGGTACTTAAGAAAAACGGCACTTGGCGTATGTGTGTGGACTACACAGATTTGAACAAGGCTTGCCCAGCTGATCCCTTTGCCCTCCCTCGTATTGATCAAATCATTGATGCTACGGCGGGTTGTGAGCGTTTGAGCTTCCTAGACGCTTATTCGGGTTACCAACAGATCAAAATGGCAGTAAAGGACCAATAGAAGACAACCTTTATAACTCCTTCTGGAGCCTTCTGTTATGTATTTATGCCTTTTGGGCTCAAGAGTGCTCGGGCGACTTATCAGCGGTGTGTGCAGAATTGCCTTCATAATCAGATTGGGCGCAATGTTCATGCCTATGTGGATGATATCTTGGTGAAATCCAGGAAAGCAGAGACGCTCATAACTGCCTTGCAGGAAACTTTTGATAATCTGAGGGTTTATAAGATGATGCTTAATCCAGCTAAGTGTGTTTTTGGTGTACCGGTTGGCAAGCTCTTGGGTTTTCTGGTGTCCAACAGGGGCATTGAGGCTAATCCGGAAAAGATCAAGGATATCACGTCCCTGGCTAAACCGGCGTGTATCAATGACGTTCAAAGACTGGCAGGTCGGATTGCAGCACTAAGCAGGTTTATCAGTCGGTTGGGGAAGAAGGCGATCCCGCTTTATCAGATGATGAAGAAAACAGACAACTTTGTTTGGAGTGATGTTGCTGATGCGGCGTTTGAGGATTTGAAGAAGCAGTTGGCTGAACCACCCGTCCTTGCTTCCCCCATTGATAAGGAACCATTTGCTGTTATATGTGGCTGCTAATGCCCGGGCTGTCAGCGTGGCTATTGTGGTCGAGCGCAAGGAGGCTGGTAAGGAATATCCGGTTCAACAGCCGGTTAATTATATCAGTGAGGTGCTTATCGAGTCCAAACAGAGATATCCCCATTGGCAGAAGCTGGTGTATGGAGTGTTTATGGCAAGCCGGAAGCTTAAGCAATACTTTCAAGGCCATCCCATCACTGTGGTCAGTTCTGCTCCATTGGGAGACATCATTCAAAACAAGGATGCAACTGGTCGGGTTGCTAAGTGGGCTATTGAGCTTGGGCCTCACGGGTTGAAATACATGCCTCGCACTGCTATCAAGTCCCAAGAGCTTGTAGACTTCATCAGCGACTGGACATAGTTGCAGGCACCGGAGGATAAACCGGATAACACATACTGGACTATTCAGTTTGATGGATCCAGACAATTGGAGGGCTCAGGGGCTGGGGTTGTTCTTACTTCCCCTCGAGGTGACAAATTTTGTTATGTTCTCCGCTTAATGTTTCCCTGTACTAACAATGCAGCTGAGTATGAGGCCTTACTCCATGGTCTGCGGATGGCTAAGGAGATGAACTTAATCCGGGTACGTTTCTTTGGTGACTCCGATTTAGTGGCTCAGCAAGTATCAGGCACGTGGGATTCCAAGGACCCACTCATGGCGGCTTATTGGCGGGAGGTGGACGTCATTGCTGGTCACTTCAAAGGTTATCAAGTCGAGCACATTGATCGGCGCAAAAATTAAGCGGCAGACGCTTTAAGCCGGCTTGGGTCTCAGCATAAACCGGTGCTGCCTAATGTTTTTTCGGATGTTCTGCATAATCAGTCGGTCAAGGTACCAATGGAGGAGGATCTGGCGATTCCTGACCCGGAGGCTCAACTGGTGGCAGTTCTTCATGCTATCCCTTATTGAACATTACCGTACCTGGCGTACATGAACCGGGGCGAGTTACCAGAGGATGAAGTTTTGGCCAAACAGATAATCCAGCGGTCTAAGTCCATGGCTATTGTCAATGGCGAGTTACACCACTGCAGTGTCTCAGGGGCGTTTCAGCGTTGTGTTTCTTCCGACGAAGGCTGTGAGATCTTGCGTGAAATCCACGAAGGAGATTGTGGTCATCATGCCGGTTCAAAATCCTTGGTGGCTAAAGCTTTCCGGCACGGTTTTTACTGGTTAACAGCTCATGCTGATGCGGAAGATCTGGTCCGAAGATGTGACGACTGTCAGAAGATTGCATGTCGAGCTCATGTTCCGGCTCAGGAATTGAGGATGATTCCAATTACCTGGTCATTCGCAACTTGGGGGCTAGATATGGTTGGGCCTTTTAAGAGGTCCAAGGTAAGAAGACCCACCTCCTGGTGGCGGTTGATAAATTCACCAAGTGGGTGGAGGCAGAGCCAGTGAGCAAGTGTGATGCAGCTATGGCGGTTCAGTTCATGAAAAAGGTGATCTTCCGGTTTGGCTTTCCACACAACGTTATAATAGATAATGGCACGAATCTCTCCAAGGGAGCTATGGAAGAGTTCTGTCAACGTGAGCACATCTGGCTTGATGTGTCATCGGTAGCCCACCCCCAATCTAATGGTCAAGCGGAGAGAGCTAATCAGGAAATCCTAAAGGGTATCAAGCCCCGGCTTATGGTCCCTTTGAAGCGAATGCCGGGTTGTTGGGTGGAGGAGTTGCCTTCCGTTCTATGGAGTATTAACACCACCCCCAATAGATCTACGGGTTACACACCCTTCTTCATGGTTAATGGAGCAGAAGCAGTTCTTCCAAGTGATATGCGTCATGACTCGCCCCGAGTGGCAGCCTATGTTGAAGCGGATAACGAGAGAGCACGCCAGGATGCATTGGACCTGTTAGATGAACAACGGGATATTGCGGCAGCTCGCTCGGCGATTTATCAGCAAGATCTGCGGCGCTATCACAGCCGCCGGGTTAAAACCAGGACTTTCCAAGAAGGCGACTTGGTTCTCCGGCTCATCCAAGATCAGACTGACATGCATAAGTTGTCTCCACCTTGGGAAGGACCCTTTGTGGTCAGCAAGAATTTGAACAATGGGTCATACTACCTTATCGATGTTCGAGATCACAAAGACTCACACAAATCAGAGGAGGAGACTCGTCGGCCGTGGAATATAGCTCATCTTCAGCCTTACTACACCTGAGCCACAGGCTCCTACTATGTATATATTTTTGACAATGTACATATTATGATCAATAAATAAACCGGCATCCTTGCTAAAGCGGGGCCTCTGCCGTTTTTTGTCTTATGTCTCCTTGGTTACATGGAGGCTCATGCTTACAAAGCGGAGTTTTTTCTAGTAAACCGGCTTATAAAGCCACAACAAAGCTTGGGAGCTTCACACCCAAGGGACCAAAGAGAGTCTGTTGCCACGCACAGCTCAAACATAGGTACCCATTGAGCACAGCTCACAATGTTACTTGGGGGCTCTTTGTGCACAGCAACAAAGAGTTTGAAAGGACCCTTGTAATAGGCTATCAAGCCACGGCTTGGAAGCCTGGTGTATACACCTAAAACCCCGGGTTAACCTGCCTTCATCAAGTAAGCCACTCCGTCCAGGTAATCCTGGTATGACCCGCCGAACGTTTGACAAGTCAATCTTATACAGACCCTGAACTTGTCAAAGTTAAAACGACGATTGGTTAATTGGAGGCCCATCTTAAAAGGCTTTGTCAAATGGTTTAACTCAGCAGCCTGGTAGCCCATGAAAAGCATCGAATTTGGGCCTGGCAGCCCTTGAAAAGCCTCAACTACAAGTTTTTATTTGATTGTTTTTTGCAAGTTTTTCTTTCCTTTGCTAAGGTTTTAAGGTAAACCGGCGTCTATTGACCCGGCCTGACTATAAGTCATCTCATCAGCCCGGTGTTTCTTAACCCGACGCGGCTTTCAACTATCAATTGTTAGCACAAAATTAATTATAAATCGATGTTTTCTTAGCCCGGTCTGGCATTGACTATAAGTCGCCAGGATGATCATCCGGTGTTTATCATAACCCGGCGTGGTTTATTATATACCAGCACAACATGGTGAGAGTTATCAACACTCAGGATTTGGGTTATCACCTTTACTACAAAAACGATTGGTAAACCAACGATGTGATTCAAATCACAGGTATGAAGTATTTTCATATTTCATTATCTTTACAGCCCTAGTTATAAACTCTGGCTTCATATTGGGCTTCATAACCCGTCCGGTGGTAAACCGCCAGGATAAGTTTTCAGTTTATGACATGCAGAAAACAGGATTGCATAACACTGATAAAGATCATAAGCAGACATTGACGAGGACATGTATTAGGGGTAGGGTAACATGCCTGACCTAAAGACCCTACCCATGGACACCATACACTTTGTACTGGGCCCGTGGGCTATATCGCCGTCCAGATGTACCGCAACTTGAAAGTCACTCGGACGGCAACGACCACTCGAAGCACGGCACTCCACTCGACGAGCTCATTCCACTCAGCCGTGGAACTCACTCGGATATGCGAAGACCAATAGTCAGCATGACGGTTTTGTCGTGGGCAGGCGTTATGGCATTGATACTCCACATTGTAACATAGGAGGTGAGGGGGTGGCGCACTCTATATAAGCTACCCCCACCACTAGACTAGGGGGTCTTCTTTTTCCACCTCTCTCTCTCCCTCTCTAGTCTCCGGACTTAGCTCAGGCATGGGGATCCGTTCTTCTCTCTCTCACACATACATCGTAATCCCCGGATACATACTAAGATAAAACAAAGCCTCTCCGGAGTACGAGACGTAGGGTTGTTATCTCCATCGTGAGAGGCCCGAACTCGCTAAAACCCATGTCACCTATATGCATCTCGATAGATCATGCTCCTTTACCCTACCCCCTTTCTATTGTCGGAATCGTTACCACGACAGTTGGCGCCCACCTTGGGGCATGGCGTCTATCGAGCCATGATGCATATGGTTTTTCATTCATCTATTTTCGTGTTCATGCAGTTCATACAAACAATTGAAGCACCGCAAAAGCGGAGGAGAAGATACATCTTCACCCGACACTGCGAGCATGCATGACCATTCACAAACGTGTCTGATCAGGCGATTTACTTCTACTCTTCGAGAGCCGGTACCCCTGGAGATGCGCCGCTGCCTGGCGGTGTGCGGCTCCTCTTCGCCGAGCAGTCCGGCTGTGCCGACGACCTGCGCCGCTACCTTGATTCCACGGGCGACGACCCCAACGCCACAGAAGACACCGAGGGTGAGGCGAATCGCCCGCTCGACCGGACCAGCTGAGGCGGCCACCAGCGCACCTCCCGCTTACACTTCTCCGTCGAGCTCAGCCCAACCGTCTGCCGGCTGCGGCGTCCGCAAGCGTTCAACAGTCACTCCGGTGACGTGGGTGCTCGGTTGCTCCCTGACCCCCAGGCCTAGGGCGCGTCCATCTGCGCCGGATTGACGCGCCGGATCGGCACCTCTGGCGGCTTTTCCGAGTCCCCCTCACTGCAGTTGGCGTTCGGGGGCAGGGGACCAACCCTGTCAATCGCTCGTCCCGCTTCGCTGTATGGGCGCTAACCGCATGCGGCGCAGCCACCGGCATCGGGCCGCCTCCCCGTCATACAGAAAAAGGAAACGGAGAAACGTGGGTCGACCGTTTCGCTAAGGTAATTGCTTCATTAAAGGGCTCATCAGGTGAGTATGTCCCGCATCAATTACTTATTTACTGCTGCCAAAACTAATGCGCTCATTTGGCTACTTCCGCTCTTACCGCGGCAGTTATTAGTGCATGCATGCATGCACTATAACCACCGGACTTTAAGTCTCTCCAAAAGGCGTCAACTCAGGGGCGTTTTTGATCATCAATAGATATTTGTAGCTATACTTGCTACTTGATCGGCAACGCGCCTTGGCGCGAGGGTGCCTGTCCGAACGTTTTGGTCAAACGTGTAATGTCAAGTTATTAGTAACTCAATTGCTATTCGGACGATAAAAAGGGCAACGAAAGCATGATATTGCCACCATGTATTTAAATGGGACTAACAACGTCCGAATGAATTGGAGCTATAAATAGATGTTAGACAGAATGTAACTAAAAATATTGGTACTCGCTTAACGTTGCAACCTGTGAAACCTCAAAACACCCACCTATGAAGCTGTTGCATCACAAAGTATAGATAAATGTTACACTTTGTGTATGTGAGCCAAGAGGGTTAATGTCGCTGTTGTAAGCTAAACAAAGCACGATTTATCGATGCCAGGAGCTGACTGTAAAATCAATAACCGTAAGTAAGGTAAAGCTAAAATAGAATGAAATGAAGCCATATCAAAAAAAATTAAAGGAGATTCATATATAACAGGAAGAATCACCGAAGAACCAGTTGGAAACAAAGATTGTTCACGTGCACAAAATGGGAAGTAACCAAACAGTATAGTGCCTTGGCACGAGGGTGCCGGTCCAAACTTTTTGGTCAAGCAAGGAATGCTTAGTCGATAGTAATTTAGGTTTATCATGTGTATTCATATATGATAACAATACAATTAAGGAGAAATATTCAATTGTGATAGGAGCGAGAAACAATGGTGCTCAATACCAGCATGAAACTACTCCCTCCGTTCTGTCGTTGAACAAAACGTTCCGGCCAGGTGAAAACGAAGGAATTTACATCGCTATCCATGTTTTGAATCACTATCCCCATCGCCATCTTCCTCCGTTGATCCCGGTATTTCAAATTGCTTATCCTCGTCGCTCCCAGGCACCAGGCAAATCCATCATCCACGCATCCATCATCCAGGTCCCAGGCGCTCATCCTTCGCGCATCCATCATTCATGTGTTCCCAGATCTCTGCTTCTCCTCGTCGCACATCACAAGCACCAGCCCCATGGCGCAGCAGTTTGATCCACGACCATCTCCTGGGCGTGGTCCCTTTGGGCATGACCCGCTCCTGCTCCGGCTCCTGCCAATCAATTGATCACTTGAGTAATTGTGATAAGAGCACGATGATTTCCATCTCGGATATGCACAACCTACAAAACTAAAACCGAGATTTAAGTGCCCAGATGCAATATCATGCATGGTTCTAGATAATGAACAATGACAAAGAGATCGATGAAAAGCTAGGTGCCGCTTGGTTCTTCAGATCAAAACCAAAGAACAAAATGTACAAAATAACAAAATTATATTTTCCCCTTTGTAACAGGCTACGCCATGCGAGTTCTGCATCATGCCGATTCGATTATGGTAAGGAGGTTTAATATATCGATTAGATGAGGCATAGGTTGCATTTGCCTAATCTATGAAGTATGTCAGATGTTAATAGATTAAGCAAATAGCTTAGTACCATGGATTTCAGTGGCGAAAAACAGAAAATACTCTATGTATACTGAATGTTTAATTGCCCAAGCAAAAATCAGTTGCACTGAGATGGATGGTGCCATCTTCTTACTGGCCTCCTTTCCAAAAGAAGTTCAATAAGCACTACACCAATATACCAACTCAACATGAAAGGCACAAAGCAAAAACTAAAAAAATTGCTATATACTTTCTACCTCCTATAGGACACCTATTTATGATAACAGAAATCCAAGGGTGAGCCCTCGTTGTTAAGAAAAACTATATATTTTCTATAAAAATTTCCTGCTAGAGTAAATTAATAACATCCTTGCCTCCAAGTGAACCCAATAGTTTGGTGGACAAATCAGAGGGGGAAAAGAGAGAGTAAACAATACATACACACACGTGCGCGCGTGCACGCACACGCACACACACATGCATTTTATTTCCTTCACAATTTTTGCTTTCATGCATGGAAGAAACAATGACAGCCCATTAGACTATCACAAAGAAACTCCAAGGAAATTAAATCGTAACAGTAGGAGACTGAATACTAAAGAGGGAATATATGTTAAGGCAACCTCTATACAGTAGGAGGAGGAATTCACTAATTTCTGTTGCTTGTAGAGGCAACCTCTATACAGTAGGAGGAGGGATTAGCTAATTTCTGTTACTTGTAAAAGAGCTACCATAATGTGACTGGTGTTGATCATTCACATGATCAAGTCATGTGTGTACCAAGACAAAATCAAATACATGGTACATACACTTTGATGCAAAGAACTAAAAGATTTCTTGCCTATTGTGTTCCGCAAACAGAATAAAATAGGAAACATGTACATAATAATCTAGAAGCTAGATTTCTTGACACCTCACTATAAACATCCAAGCCGCATGGTGTTTTCCCATTTAAATTATGTGCAGCACCTTCAAGGGGAGAAACAATATAACATTCAAGAGAACCAACAGTTATCACCTCAGCATCATGCATTAGGTAAATGCGTGAGTCCTCCATCTCCACTTCGTGATAAACCTTAAAAACGAATCAAATTTGTTGAAGCAAAAAAAAAACAAGGAGTGTTGTTAGTGAAACAGTCCATACCATAGGTGCCACTCATGAAAAAAAACTGAGCCCACAACATATGAAATAGGTCAATATGGTTCCTAAACATGCATATGAAAGAGGAGAACCGCCTATTTCTGTACTGTTTATTACTTAGTTATATACTAAAAAAACTCCAGCTGAAGAAACAAAAAAAATGATGTATATAGTTCAAATAAGATCAGGAAGCCACATGCATACATGCTTACTATAACATATCGCAGAGTAGCATATTTACTACTAAGAATAAGCTAGCAAGCTAGGTGAGAAGGAACAGTTAGATTGCAATGACATAATAAAATGAAAGCAGAAATAAATATCATGCAAGAACTACACAGAAATTACAGAGCAAATAATTTAAGCTATAATGACATACTAAACCATAATACTAGCTCTTCTTCCTCGAGGAGATCGCCGGTTGCATCCAACATGGCCAACATCACGAGAGTGATCCACCGCTCCTCGCTCAGGCCGCATGAAAATGTGAGTGGCGCCTTCATCACCCTTGGCGGATCTGCCAATTAAGCAAACAGCACAATTGCTGAAGCAACATACCATAAGATATCAAGTATGAACTTAAGTAACATGGGACCACTTTAATTAACCCTCCATTTAAGGCAGTGAACTTTGTTTGGTGTCATATATAAAACCACAGCGTAAGAGCCTTCACGCACAATACCTCATAGTAACTCATGTAAACAAATCAATCAGTGGACTCAAGATTCAGAGAATTAATTCTAAGGAGAAAGAAATGGGTGAATCAATGAATGATCACCTGAGTGTACATAGCTGTAAATACTCATGAACTGATATAGCTAGACGCATTAGACAATATTTCTTACCTCCACATTGATCAACTATTGACAGTCCAAAATCATAGCGCAAGGAAGTACATAATTTGTGCATAGAGAATAAAAGGAAGCAGATCGTGTAATCTAAAATAGAATAACCGAATATTTCTGTCAACATGGGTAGTGAGGAAAGAAAATATTTCTGTCAGCATTGTTTTAATAGAACCTGAACAACAGGGTAACATCGTGCGACTTCTACAGTCTGAACCAAAAGGTCCACCTGTGATGTTAATTACCAGTGATGCTCCCCTGCATCTAGTATAAAAAATGTTCAAAAGAAAATATACATTAATGGTAGACATCACACTAATTACAATGAAAGCGCTAATTGATATATATAATATATTATATGTCAAACAGTTGCAGAGGTAATCAAACACCATTTTATCTTGCTATAATAAAGAAGTAACCATTCTATGAATGCATAAACCTAATGCATATTTTTATATATTCTTAATATGATGATGCAGTCTCTATCAAATCGAGCATAATTACATCACAAAATATTTGAGCTAGTATATCTGTTCAATTTTTTATCTTCAGTGGCAAGCAAATAAATTACTCAGGTACTGACGTTTTAGATCAGATTACATCGACCAAATAAGGGATGCCCTCTCTTCCTCTTCATTTTAAGGTTAACAGATTCACAAAGTAGAAGGAAGGGGGAAGCTAGTATTTTCTGTAAAAATAACTATAATTTTTCTTTGCAGTTTGAAAATGGTTAGCTCTTCTGCTGCTGTACAGATTATGATAGTTCTATTCTATCTATGTAGATATGGGATACTGCTGGACTGAAAAGGTCAAGAGTCTTGATGTTGCGCATTGGGTTAAAGGACAGTTTTCATCAAGAATATGCGCATTGGGATCCACACACATGTTAGTAAATCAAGAAACTACATATGTTCCTATCTGGAGGCACCCATTCGTATGCAAGCAAGACACTGAACAACAATAGCAAGGATCTGCAGTAGAGTAGGGCCAATTAATGGCTTAGGATATACCTGTGTGCCGGCGAACCTTAGATCTGAAAGCTCGTGCACCTGTCGAATATAATGATTATTAAGAGAAGGATTTCAAAGTAACAATAAAATGCATAAAAATTATAGAATCCAACTCCAGATTAATTTGC
Source organism: Aegilops bicornis (assembly GCA_021605145.1). NCBI lineage: Eukaryota > Viridiplantae > Streptophyta > Magnoliopsida > Poales > Poaceae > Aegilops > Aegilops bicornis. The sequence continues at coordinate 85,292,522 of CM038673.1, forward strand.
AGTATCTAAATAGGGTACACATATGAAAGTTCAAGAAAAAAAACAAAGCAATACCATGAACTTATGACATCCCCATTCAACATTCATTTATACCGTCAGGAATGCCAAAGATTACAATATTGAACGAATGGAGTACCTTCTACTCTTTGATTAATACTAAATGTTGGGTTAAAGTTCTTTTATTTGTCTTCCACCTCACTACATTTTCATCCTAAGATATATATTGTTTGTTAGCGGGTTAGTTAAGACGGAGCAAGGGAATTGTAAGTGCATCTAAAGCCCCTTAGTGATTTTGGTGTATTGAAGACTTATAGGTTAAGTAACTAATGCGTTTGTGAGTGTACACAGGTCTATAAGTCTATGAGGAGTTTGATATTTACAGAGAAAGTCGACCCCTAAAAATGAAGTTCTTCATCTGAAGACTTTGATATTCTGAAGACTTTCTGAAGACTTTGAAAGTGAAGAAATTGGTGTGACCTTGAAGACTTGGTATTCATTTGAGGAACATGAAGCGTGAAGACTTTGGTTTCGTAGTTTCATTTTCTCTTTCTTGAGTCATAGGAAACACCGTACTGTTAAAGGGGGTCGAGGAAATACTAAGGAAAAATTTCCATTTGATGCTCAACTCAAAATCCTACACCTACCAATCCCTTCGAGTGAAGCTTTTGGAAATCTCATACAGATTCAGTCAATTTCTTCAATGTGAGAGACGAAGCTCTTCCTGTCATTGAGGAATTTGTTCTGACTGAGGAGTTAGGAATTCGCCAGGCTGAATTGCCTACCTGATGAGGAACAAAGATAGCCACGAGGAATTTGAGAGTCAAATTTCCGACCGTTCTTTGTCTTCTTGCCAGCTGTCCCAAAATATCTTATCCACCTAACGGTCATATCATTGAAGGGCATTTATGTCTTATCATGTCGGGCTGCTCCCTAGGCTATAAATAGCCGCCCCTACAACCACTAGCTGGCTGGCTGCTCAGAGAGAACTTGACACTTGTCATTTGAGAGCAACCCATGCTCACGAGGACTTTGAGAGAAAATCATCAAGTGAGGAAAGACCCAAAAGTGAGGAAAAACCCAAAACCAAACCCCAACAAACCCAAAGTGATTGAGCATCATGAAGAAATTGATCCTCGTGGATCCGACGCTTGTTACCTTTGAAGACTGTGCTTCTTCCAGACGGTTAGGCGTCATGGTCTAGAGCATCCAAGAGGAATTGTGGATCGCCGAGTGACCAAGTCTGTGAAGGTTTGGAAGTCGCTGAAGACTTACCACGAGTGATTGGACGAGGTCCATGTGACCTTAGTTCAAGGAGAATCTGGTGAGGACTTGGTGTCCTGAGCTGCGTGCTCCGTGGATCGGGTGTCCGGGACTGTGTGTCCTCGAGTTTAAATACTCAGCCGCTCCAACCAGATGTACAACTGAGACAACAGTTGGAACTGGTCTACCAAATCATTGTCTTCACCAACCTAACTGGTTCTATTTCCTCAACCCTTTCATTTCCTCATTACTGTGTTGAGTATTTGTTCATATCTGTGTTTGAAGACTTTGACTGAAGACTTTCTCAATTTCCTCAGCTCAATTTCTTGATCTGTTTGTCTTCATCCTGTGTTATCCTGTGATTACGCTTTCGTACTCTGTGATTGTCTTCATTTCATCATGATGACTATGCTTGTAATCTGTTATGCTTACTTCGAGTACTTATTCATTGCAAGTAGTTCTTCGCTAAGGAATTTCCTCACCTGCAAATTCCTCAGTGAAGAATTCATAAAAATCGCCTACTCACCCCCCTCTAGTCGATATAGCGCACTTTCAGTTGGTATCAGAGCGAGGTACTCCCTTGTTCTGTGTGATTTTGGTTTAACTGCCTGGAGTTTTAGTTATGTCGACCGCAGGTATGATCAAGGTCTCGCAGGGTGTCCTACCTTCGATGGGACGGACTACCCCTCTTGGAAGAACAAAATGCGAATGCATCTTGAAGCAATTGACAACGATCTACGGTATGTTGTGACAAAAGGTGTTTCCTCGGTCACACCTTCTCCGAATGATCTTGATGTGAAGAAATTCAAGCAACTCGATTCTCAAGCGAAGAATATCATATGTAGCCATCTGAGCAAAGGTCAATATGGAAGAGTGAGTGCTTTGGAATCTGCCAAACTCATCTGGGACAGGCTGTCCAAAGTAAATGAAGGTGTCTCAACTCAGCGTGACTCTCGAGTTGATGTTCTTTGGAATCTCTTCAACCGCTTCAAAAGACTCGACAACGAAAATGTTCAACAAACCTTCGATCGCCTCACTGACATCTCAAATGAGCTTCAAGCACTGGGTGCCACTGACATCACCGACCATGAGGTGGTGAAGAAATTGCTAAGATCGCTTGATTCCTCATTTGATACTCTGGCACTGATGATACAAGAACGAGCTGACTACAAGTCTCTTGATCCTGCCGATATCCTCGAAAGGCTAAATACTCACGAGTTCCAGCTTGCTGAAAAGAGAGATCTCTATGGTTCTGGCTATGGAAAAACACGTGCCCTGAAGGCCAAGGCTGTGTCCGAATCTGAGAGTGAAGACTCTGGTAGTAGCCTAGGAGATCCTGAAGAATTTGGCCAGGAGCTAGCACTGCTCGTGAAGAAATTCCAGAAATTCTCAAGACGTGGTCGCTTTGGAAAATCCTCAAGAAGCGGTGATTCCTCATCTAGTGACTATAAGAGAAGACTTTGTCACAAATGCAAGAAACCTGGTCACTATATCCAAGATTGTCCTCGATGGGAAAAGGAATTAAGAAAGAAGAAACACAAGGATTACAGTTACGATGGCGTGAAGAAGAAAAAGAAATCATCAAAATCTTCATCATCAAAATCCTCAAAACCTTCTTCTCACAAGAAGAGCAGCTCCAAAAAGGCTCGGGCATTCATTGGCAAGGGAATGGACTGTGAAGCTGAATCTGAGGAAAATGAGGAAGAGGAGGAGTCTGAAGAATCCGAATCTGGTGTGGCTAGTCTGGCTCTTGCTACTGGTTTTGTTAGCAAGTCCATCTTCAACACTGAAGAAACTGACTCACCGACAAGCCCGATGAGGATGATGATGATTACGCTCCCACCTATTGCTTCATGGCAAAAGGTGCTAAGGTACAAAATTTCACCTCCTCTGAATCTAGTGAAAATGAAATCGATGAGGATCTCAAGCCCAGCTACTCTAAACTTGCTAAGATTGCTATAAAACAACAAAGGGCTTTTGAGAAGGTTCAAAACATGCTAGATAAGAGTGATGATATGTTAGGTGAAGAAATGGATCGCACTCAAGCCCCGATCGAAAATCTTGAGAGACTTGATCTAGGCTTGACAACCTTCAAGGTTATCATAACACTCTCTTATCTCGATCATGAGAAACTTTCTTATGAATTTCTTCAAAGAAAGCAAGATCTTGAGAAGCTAAGAGTGAGTTATGAAGATCTTGAAGGAGCGCGATTCATTACTTGCTCAACAAATCAGCGCTTCTCAAGAAGAATTTGTTCCTCCATGCTTAAAGTGCATTGAACGTGAAACTGCTAATTCTTCACCTGAATGTTCAAATGCTTCAACTGTTACAAATTCTTCACCTGCCTCTGCTATCACTAATTCCTCATCTGAGGACATTGCTAGTATCACTGACGATGCAGGATTGAAGGAATTGTACATGACAGCATGTACAAAAGCCTCAAAGGGCATCAGACTCTTTGTGATGTGCTTAAAAGCAGATCCTCAATAGGAACCCTAGGAAAGAGGGCATTGCCTTTGAGAGGAAATTCAATGCTGATGGAGCGTATTGGAAGCTTTGGCGGTATCCCAAAACCTCATGGGTTCTTTGCAAAGGGACCTCCAGTTGATCCATCTACCTTATCTGGTTTTACGTGCGAATTTCCTCATTCTGCTGATGAGTCATTTGACTCCAACTATAAATTGTTCAAAAATCAGAATGGTGAAGTATTTGCTAGATATGTTGGCTCTAACTGCAGGAACGGTTCCCCTATGAAGAAAATCTGGGTTCCCAAGAAGTGCCTTGAAAGTCTTGGTGAATGTCCTCATGACACCACCAAGAAGAATAGGAACCCCAGATCAAATTCTTCATATGGACCAAATTCTTCATATGGATCCAAGTCCTCATACGGACCAAATTCCTCACGTGGATCAAATTCCTCAAAAGGATCAAAGTCCTAATATAATTATCATCGTGCTAACAACTCTGTTTACATGGGTAGAGCTAAGGGCTATGAATATGTGCATTATTCTTCAAACCAATATGTTCATAAGTCCTCGAAGAATTTCTCTGCTTATTCATATGCTTACCCTAACCCCTCTTATGTGAAACGAAATGGTTTGGCCTCTATGCCACCATTCTCGTATGGTGCTCACAGAATGATGAACTCTTTGCCACCCCTTCAGATGTGGGTGGTGAAGAAAAAGAACTGATCTCTTCTGCAGGGTCAGGTCTCCAGACGTGCCTAAACGTCCAAGAATTTCTTTGGGGGCCCGACAAAATGCACGAAAGGGCGGCAGGCTAATCATGATGAAATGAACTTTCATTTCACACGTCCTCCTACTGCTTATCTAAATACTGACTGATGAAATTCATCTGATGAACTTGATATCATATTCTTCACTGATGAAGTATATGAGATCGTAAGTTGTACTAATTCATCTGCAGGATGATCAACCCAAAGCCACTGAGTGGGTTCTCGATAGTGGATGTACAAATCACATGATTGGTGACAAGAATCTATTGATGGATGCTACCTTATCACCGTCACATCTGAAGCATATCATCTTTCTTTGACAAAGGCAAAAGTCAGGTATTGGGACTTGGTAAGGTTGCTATCTCTAAGGACATGCACATGGACAAAGTCATGCTTGTTGAGTCTTTAGGATATAACCTCATGTCAGTCTCAATGCTTTGTGATCTTGATATGGTTGTTATCTTTGGCAAGTATCGTTGTGTTGTGATTATGGAAGTTGACAATTCCAAAGTCTTCGAAGGCTTTAGGAGAGGAGACTTGTATATTGTTGACTTCTCTGAGGACCACAACCAGCCGTGTGCCTACTTGCAAAAGCTTCGTATAGGCTGGCTATGGCATCGACGACTTGGTCACGCAGGCATGAGGAATTTACTGCACGCTTGCGAAGAAGAAGCATGTCATTGGCATTGAGAATGTCAAATTCCTCAAGGATCACCTATCTTGAACTGTGAAGCTGGAAAAATAACCAAGGCCAAGCGTCCAGCGAAGACTATCATGACCACTACTCGTCCCTTCGAATTGCTTCACATGGACCTCTTTGGTCCCAATCATTATTCAGCCGTCGTTAATGAAGCATCACTATATGGCTTTGTTATTGTTGATGATTACTCTCGTTACACATGGGTACACATTGTTACTTACAAAAATCAAGTGCGTGAAGTCTTCAAACGATTTTCCTCGAGGGCTTCAACTAACTTTGGTGTGAAGATCAAGCACATCAGTAGTGACAATGGAACTGAGTTCAAGAATTCCGGTCTTGATGACTATCTTGATGAACTTGGTATCACTCATGAGTTATCTGCTCCTTATACTCCTCAGCAAAATGGCATCGTGGAGCGCAAGAACAGAACTCTTGTTGAGATGGCTCGCACTATGCTTGATGAATACAAAACGCCTAGTCGTTTCTGGATTGAAGCAATTGACACTGCGTGCCACATCATCAACAGAGTATATCTTCACAAATTCTTCAAGAAGACTGCCTATGAACTCCTCACTGACAAGAAACCTAATGTAAGTTATTTCAAAGTCTTCAGTGCTAAATGCTGGATTAGAGATCCTCACCACAACTCTAAATTTGCACTGAAAGCACATGAAGGTTTTATGCTTGGTTACGGAAAGGACTCGCACACCTACAGAGTCTTCAACATCGCTCTTCACAAGATTGTTGACACTGTAGATGTGCGGTTCGATGAAACTAATGGCTCGCAAAGAGAGCACCTACCTTCTGTGTTAGGCGAACCAGCACCGAGGATTCTATCAGGTTCAAGGCAACCGAGGATGTCATTCCCTCAAGAAAGCTGTGAAGAATTCATTCATGTATGCGTGAAGAACGTCGAGCTGATGCACTGAAGATAATCTTTGAAGAAAATGGTGCTGAGGAAAATGATCAAATTCCTCGACGACAACCAGCTCATCCTCGCATTGCAAAAGAAGTGCAAGTTGACAAGATCATCGATGACATTGGAGCGCCAGGTCCTCTCACACGCTCAAAAGCTTCACATTTATCTAACTTTTGTGGGCACTATGCTTTTGTCTCTATCACAGAGCCCTCTAAGGTTGAAGCATTTCTGGAATTTTTTTCAAAACTATCATGTTTTTTGTAGCAATTTTGGAAACTATAGTGTAGAATGAAAAAAACGCAAAACTAGTAGCCCGTCGGCCAGGAGTGGGCCGAAAAGGGAGTTTTCGGCCAGGCCATGGCGAAATCGCTTCGGCAGCGCTTGGGCTAGCTTCGCTGTTGGCTGAGGCCCGGCCGAAAATAGTAACCGGCTCTTTGGGCGGCCCGGGCCGTTCATTGCCCACTGGGACAGTAGTACTTTTCGGCCAGGCTACGGCCGAAAAGGTCGGATAAGCACCACCGTCTGGCCTGTTCTTCGTTCTTCGTTTCCCTTTCTCTCTCTCGGTGCTTCTCAGAGCTTCGCCCCCCGCGCCGATCTCCTCCATTTGCCACTCATTTACAAATCCAACCCACAGAATCGGTAGATCATAGCAATCCCCACCGGCCCATGGTGTTATTTTTTGCTATGGGATAGTTTTTGATGTGTTTGGGGAGGAGCAGCCATGGTGGGGAGGAGGAGCCATGGTGGAGAGGAGGACGGGTAGTAGGTGGTGGTGACTAGTAGAAGGCTGCTGCAGGAGGAGGTGGTGAGGAGGAGGAGCAGGTTGGGGCTGACGGAGTTGAACCTCCGGTCGTCGGGCGGCGTTGTCGTTCTCCGGTGGTGCAAGAAGCGGACACACACTTCGAAGGTATAATCACGTCGTCACAAATATTATGTAAATTGTATAGTTTAGTTAGTCTATATAAGTCATATTGTGAATTTTAGTGTCAATATATTTTTGGAGGCATTTTAGCGATTCCATTTTAGCGCATAGTTCGTGTAGCGGATAATATTAGTGTTCGTTGTGAATATAAGTGTTAATTTAATTTAGGAGGCATTTTAGCGCATAGTTCGTGTAGCGGATAATATTAGTGTATATTGTGAATTTTAGTGTTAATATATTTTTGGAGGCATTTTAGCGCATAGTTCGTGTAGCGGATAATATTAGTGTATATTGTGATTAATGAGAGGATGACAATGTCGACGGTGAAAATGTCTGAATCGGTAAATCTGAATGTTTACTACGGCGCTGGTAATGTTCGATATAATGAGTTGGGGTTGATCTTAGCGAGTTTAAAAATGGCGTCATGACACTAGCTGACCCAGACAATTTGGACATTAGGCAGGTTGAAATCTTGGTTGACAACTAGTTTGATGCGGATCCTGAAGTATGTTATGTCAGTATTCATGCATTGTGGACCAAATCCTGTAAAAATGTCAAGTTGGAGTTGATGCCGGTAGATAGAAGCCAGCATTGGTTGTCCCTGTTAAGACGCTGTCGAGACCGAAGAATCCACCCATATGCACTTGTGCAACCTTTGTGCGAAGGAGGAGAATACCGTAGAACTCCACAGGGGGTATGAACCCGGCCAAAGGCGATGAAGTGGCTAACGAGATTGTTTTATCCGGTCACAGCCACAAGATGTGGATGCTAGCCAACCCGAGAAAGAGTCGGACTACGTGCCACACAATGTTTGTGGTCACGATCTTTGGCGTAGTAGCCAACGATAATATTAGCTGGTTCAGGTTTCTTTGATGGGGATGAGGAAGGGGATGAAATGCAGAGGGTGATGGAGGAAGAGGACGAGGATGGATTGGTGGAGGAACTGGATTCTGAAAATTCTGAGGATGAAGTTGAGGTACCGATTCATACGCATGGGAGCAGGACATATCCACCGGCCTTACGGTGAACGATGGCCATGAGACTCCATGGCAGTATAATCTGAACCAAGTACAAATAGGGGTTATGTTTGATACAAAAAAAATTGAAGTATCTTGCGGTGATAAAGTGGGCTATGTCTCTGTGAGAGGGTTTTCAAGACACACATATCAAGTCCAACAAACTATACCGTGAAATGTGTTGAAAAAGGTTGTGCGGGGAAGGTGCAGACGCGTCAATCACGACATCCACTGGGTTGTCACCATTGTCATCCCACATAATTGTGTGAGGAAGAACCTCATGGTGAAGCATCCGAACCTGACTTCAAGTCTCATTCGCAACTCATGTATACCGAGATAGTAGAGAAGAAAGATATGGAAGCAAAACACGTCCAGACAGCGGTGAAGGTCGGATGGAAGTATGTCATTCCTTATGGGAAGGCTTGGAGGGCTAAGCGAAGGCTATGGAGGAAAGGTTTGGGACATTCTTGACTCATATGATAATGTTGTCCGTCTCCTGGCATCTTGAAGGAGAGGAATCCGGCACTTATGTGAGCGTACAACACATGAGGTTCTTGAGTATACCAGATTTCAAGGTGTTGAAAGCAGTGTTCTTCTCTTTTGGTATGTGCATCGAAGCTTTCCGGCATTGTCCTCCTGTTACATTTGTGGATGGTACATTCCTGACCGGTCGATATAGAGGGCAAATCCTGACTGCTATTGGTGTGGGACGGGAACAATCAAATCATCCCACTTGCCATGGCATTTGTGGAGGGTGAGAACTTTCTCAGCCGGGTATGGTTCTTCCGCCAAGTGAAAATTGCCATCGTGAAGGACCGATAAGCGTGTGTGTCATTCATGACAGACATGCCGGTATATTGAAGGCCGTGAAGACACTTTCGTAATCCAACGGATGACGAACGAACACCTTGGAGGGACTTGCAGAGCCGGTGGTGCATGCGCCATCTTGGGGCTAATTTTTCTCACAGTTCAAGAACAAGCGGTTGATGAACTTGTTCAAAAAATTATGCAAGCAGAGCCAGCAGCGCAAATACGATTTATTTGGTCAAAACTAGATGAGTTTACTAAGAAGCAGGTCCGTGCGAGGAAGAAAATGGAAGAAGATCAAGTTAAATTAGCAGCACTCATCGCGGAGCTAGAGGAGCCAGAGGTCTTTGTGACTTGCGGGAATTGACCCTCCTAATACTACGAGAAAGAAGGGAAGGGCAATAAAGAATTTTTCTGAGTGGATAGAGAAAGAGCCTCCAGTGAATTGGTCTTTGCTGCATGACACACATGGAGCTAGGTATGGCCACATGACAACCAATCTTGCAGAGGTGTATAACTTTGTCTTTGAGAGGGAGCAGAGCATTGCCACTCCACAGCTATTGTGGAGGCTGTATTCCATGGTACTTTGAGATATTTCAGAAAGGCACGAGTTAGCACGAAGCATATAGAAGATAATCAGAACACACCTTATTGTAGCCGTGTCATGGAATACATGGCAAAGAAGATAGAGAAAGCAAAGAAGCACCTTTATCGGACTCATAGGGAATCAAGAAAGGAGGTATGAGGTTCAGCTTCCTACCGATGGTTTTGGTTACGGAAATGAGGTGAAGACACACGAGGTAAAATTGGAGCGGAATTTTATCCAACGTGTGAGTGTACATGCAACAAACCGAAGTTGTTGCACCTACCTTGCTCTCATGTGTTGGCTGCTGTGGCAGATTGAGTTGGATGCTATCTCCTTCGTGTCCCCATACTATTTAAAAGAGGCGATGCTCAACACCGGACAGGCGAGATGACAGGGTTTAGAGTCGTCGGCAATTTCAACAAGGTAAACACGGTGAGAGAGTATATATCCCGCATCCGGACCTTGGCGAACAAGTAGGGCAGACGGAAGGCCCGTCGCATCCGAAGCGATATGGACGATCTGAAGCTGGTGGAGCAACGGACAATGTTTGTTATCTTGCGGCTTATGGGCATAGGATGAAATATTGTCCCGACCTGAACAAAGATGGTGCTTCCGCATCGACGAGTGCTTCCACATCGACGGCTGCGACAACAAGAGGAAGAGGCGGACGTGGTCGTGGCGATCGAGGCGAAGGGGCGGACGAGGAAGAAATAACTCACAAGCTATATAATGTGTCGTAGTGGGTTTTAATATGTCGGGACTATGTTTTAATTCGTAATATGTCGGGACTATGTTTTAATTTGTAATATGTCGTGACTATGTTTTAATTTGTAATATGTCGATTACTATGTTTTAATTTGTAAATCCTCATGGACTATGTCTTAATTTGTAATATGTCGGGACTATGTTTTAATATGTAAATCCTCATGGACTATGTTTTAATTTGTAATATGTCAGATTTATGTTTTTATTTGCACCGAGATTTGTTGTTTGAATTGCAGATATGTCTTTGTATCCGTTGCTTAATGGCAACATCGATAGAAAGCACCGGGCGCCCTATTGGAAGCGGGCAACAACTTAGACGTGTTGGTCACTTTCGTACCCCAAAGACTAAGCTGGCTGATACATGATTCATGGGTTGATAGGTATGTGTGCATATAATGGAGTCCATATAATGACTTACTATGTTTTACATACTTTTCATAGCCGCTAACAATCTTTTTATTTTGTAGGTTAAGTTGGGCTGGACTTCTACCCTTGGCACGGCTGGTTCAGGTACATTGGATGAGTGGATTGATGGTCCGGACTTAGATGAGGCAGGTGAACCGGTGCAGTTACACAAGAGGCAAGTGAAACGTTTCTCTTCGACAAGTCACTCCTTACACCTTAGTAGATAGATGGAGGCCGAGACACATACGTTTCACTTTCCATGGGGAGAGATGGCGCCTACTTTACAGGATGTGTCGTACTTGTTGGGATTACCTCGGCGGTGCTGCCATAGGTCCCTTAGATGCGTAATCAGGGTGGCAAACAACGATGCAGACCGTTTTTGGCTGCGGTCCCGACTGCTAGGGCCATAGACAACGATCCTCATGGACCTATTTTTAGATGGTTGAGCCAGTTTGAGGTAACCATCACGGCCACTTAAACAAATGTTGTTTTTAGTTGCCCGATTTTCATACAATTATTACGTTTCTATGTAGATTGTCTCGTTAGGACATCCCGATGTTGAGTTGTCGGAGGCACAGATTGACCGATCCCTAGAGGCATATATTCTTTGGCTGTTCGGCAAGGCGATGTTCTACGGAGAACCACGTGACCACTTTGTCGATGCACGACTCATAGGTATTGCACGAGAGATAGCTGACGCATACGTTGCCCGCGGATATTCTCTGAGAGGAGTTTTGGTTACTGCTGTGTTAGCGGCTACGTCTGAGGCCCGTGCAAAGCTTGCTTGTTGAAGTCTAGAAAATCTGGTGTTGTTGGATGTCCATTATTGTTGCAGCTCTGGTCATCTGAGAGATTCCCTATTGGGCGACCCTATGTCTACATTGATAAACCTTTTGGTTTGGAGGACTTAGTGGGGCTTATGTGCCTGCTATCGGCGACTTACCTACTATGGGTTACTGTTTGGGCACGGCGAGAGAGGTAAATTTATATTTTGTAATAATTAATTCATTTATTTATTGCCATTCATTAGTATTACTTATGCTTATTTTTTGTCATGCACGAGGACAGTTTGCGCATAGTCGAGGTTAGGGATGCTACCCGTCCTTCACGGCGTAGATTTGATAGTTTGCACGAGGATCAAGTTATCTGGGAGCCATACTCGTGAGGCTATATCATCGAGGTACCCAGTTAGTATTTCTGGATTGTGCACTAGAGATCGGCATTTTGGATGACCAAGGCCAAGTTGGTGTTCGATGTGACGGTTGAGGAGATGTCTCTTCATAGAGTAATGAGACAGTTCGGTCTATATCAAGAGCACGAGATTCCAAAAATTCCACGATTGCGTGAGCACGTGCACAAGTAAGTACTAATACTATTTTAGTTGTCAGCTATACATTCATAATATACCTAATTATGTATTGCGCATGTCAATATCGGGGACGATCGCCTAGGAGGAAACAAGTCCATGGATTCTTGGCTTAAGAGCATTACCCCTTACGTTCACGAATGGACTACCGCTGCGACAAATACCGGGTGAGGGTCGGGCCTTTAAGCGGGAAATGTTGGGTTGTATCTGCAGCGTTACGGCATACAACAAGGATCTACTTGGTTCCATCAGCTGCTCTGATCAGATCGAAGCCCCTCTCACCAGCGATATGTACCCAATCGCCTCTGTTGTGGGAACCGGACACCACGCGGTAAATGCCTTGGTTCTTATATGTTGAGTCTTTTGTTAATCTGGACATATTCGCTTGGGTGTCTATTCGTGGTGTCTATCATACAACGAGGATATAATTGGTTAACTCTTCATCTACTGTGGTGACTTGACAAGACAGCGCCGAGAGGAGGTTTCCGCTTTAATGCGGCGCTTTCGGAGGGAGAAACTATCCCACCGCGAGAGGGCGTCTCATGGTTGAGGCGTCTTGATGACAAGCTACAGCGGGATTTACGCTGCTGTTACGTGTAGACGGTCTTGGATGTTGCACTTCCTCCTCCAGACATCGTCCGCCACGTCCCTCATCAGACATTCGTAACCACGACCCTCTGTGCAACGTTCACAACCACGACCTTCTGTGCACCGTGCAGAACCTCATCCTTCACAGCCAGGGAGCTCTTCCAGGCATGAGCCACCTCCTTCACAGCCAGGGAGCTCTTCCTGGCATGAGCCACCTCCTTCACAGCCAGGGAGCTCTTCCTGGAATGAGCCACCTCCTTCACAGCCAGGGAGCTCTTACTGGCATGAGCCACCTCCTTCATAGCCAGGAGCTCTTCTTGGCATCAGCAGATGGAACTAGGTAACCCTACTCACTACATTCTTTTGAATAGAGTAGTAATGTCGTTCATGCATTTGTATCAATTTTACAAGTTTTTACTTTACATGAGGCGGCAACCTGTCGCAACCGTTCATGCATTCAGGCGATCACCCATCCTTAGTGGTGGTGCTGATTACTTTGAGGGCGACATGAGGATGATGACCATGCTACAAACATTTATGGCTTCTCATGACAGTGTTTCACACTCCACCACCACCACCGACGCAGGAGACACAGACCGTGATGAGCGAGGTTAACTATGGTCGTGGTTATCGCAAGCCTCGTCCACCGCCTCGGTAGCTTATCGCCTTCCGGTCCTCGCCCGAGGAAGACCCAGACTGCCGCCGTCCCCAGATGATATGCTTATTATCTATGTATGACTCATTATCTATGTTAGTTTCGGACTATTCGCATATGCTTATTATCTATGTATGACTCATTATCTATGTTACTATCGCACTTCCTTCTATCTGAGCAGGAGACATATATTGTTTTATGTATGCACGAGACATATTACTATTAATTCGCATTCTTATTCCAGTTAAATTTCCAAATAGATTACAACCGATAATTAAGATACAAGTACATCTGAATTAATCGGTGCGGCTGAACTTGTGCAATACATCTTACATACTACAAAATGAAATTCAGATAGAACATAATGCCCTACAATAATACAATACAAACTGGAATACATCTTACATACTACATGAAGTCATCATCGTCATCCTCCGTTGATGCAGCCCTCTTGCCCTTCGACGATGCGGTCCTCTTGCCCTCCGTCGATGCGTAACTCTTGCCCTTGCTGGATGCAGAACTCTTGCCCTTCGAGGATGCGAAGTCTTGCCTTTGGACGATGCGTAACTCTTGCCCTTCGACGATGCGAGAACCCGAAGCGGCGGCATGAAGATATCTTCGTCGTCCTCGCTCTCCTCAGTCCATAAAATGTATTCTTTGCTGCAGTCCTTCCGAAAGTTTCACTCTTGGCTCCACTACCTTCTTCCACCTTTCATGCAACCTAAGAAGTTCTTGACGTACCTCCTCATAGGTCCTTTCAGGCCACCTGCACTCCTGCGTAATTGGTGAGCCAACTCATTCATTATGGTGTCACTACCGGTGAGTTCGTCCCATGGAACTATCCTATTGTCCATCCTGAAATCGGTAACTAGACTCAGAAGAGTGCTGCTCATCCCAGGGTGAAAACTACGATCGAATGGATAATGGGACATCTCGACTACACTACACTGGAATGCTTATCCACCTTCGCCTGAAGGGGGTTTTATAGATACAGAGGAGAAAATAAGGCGGGAAAGGGTTGGCGGGGAAATAAGGCGGGAAAGGGTTGGCGGGAAACGGGTGGCGGGAACATATGGCGGAAACGGGTGGCGGGAAGGGGTGGCGGGAAGGGGTTGGCCGGAAAGCAGGTGGCGGGAAGGGGTGGCGGGAACATTTCAGCACGAGCCATGCAACTTCGGCCTACATGAGACCGAAGTAGTACTTTTCGGCCTAGACTTGACCAAAAAGTCTATTTCGGCCTAGCTTTGGCCGAAAAGCTCTACTTCGGCCTAAAGATGGCCCAAAACTCCTACTTCGGCCTAGCTTTGGCCGAAAAGCTCTACTTCGGCCTAAAGATGGCCGAAAACTCCTACTTCGGCCTAAAGATGGCCGAAAACTCCTACTTCGGCCAGAAGATGGCCGACGGGCTACTAGTTTTGGTTTTTTTGCATTACGTCTATGAACTATATCACAGTTTTGAAAAAAATTCGCATTTCTGGAGCCGGAGTGGATTCAGGCTATGCAAGAAGAATTACATCAGTTCGAGCTCAACAATGTCTGGGAACTGGTCAAACGTCCAGATCCTCGCAAGCATAATATCATTGGCACAAAGTGGATCTATCACAACAAGCAAGATGAAAATGGTCTTGTGGTGAGGAATAAGGCACGACTAGTAGCTCAAGGCTACACGCAGGTTGAAGGAATTGATTTCGATGAAACTTTTGCACTGTCGCTAGACTTGAGTCTATTCGCATATTACTCGCCTATGCTAACCATCACAATATCACTTTATATCAAATGGATGTGAAAAGTGCATTCCTCAATGGTAAGCTTGAGGAATAAGTATATGTTGCTCAACCCCAGGTTTTGAAGATCCAAAGAATCTGACAAAGTCTTGAGGACTCAATAAGGCCCTCTATGGCCTCAAGCAAGCCCCTCGGGCGTGGTATGATACATTGAAGGAATTCTTCGTGAAGAATGGCTTCACACCTGGTTCACTCGATCCTACTCTCTTTACTAAATCTTATGATGGTGAACTTTTTGTGTGCCAAATATATGTTGATGATATTATCTTTGGCTGTACTGACCAACGCTATAGTGATGAATTTGCCTACATGATGAGTGAAGAATATCAAATGTCTATGATGGGAGAGTTGAAATTCTTCTTAGGTCTTCAAATTCGTCAACAACACAATGGCATATTCATATCTCAGGAGAAATACCTCAAAGATGTCCTGAAGAAATTCGGCATGCAAGACCAAAGGTGTCAAAATTCCTATGCCCACAAATGGCCATCTATGCACTGATGAAAATGGTATTGACTTTGATCACAAGGTATACCGCTCCATGATTGGTTCCTTATTGTACTTATGTGCATCTAGGCCAGATATAATGCTTAGTGTTTGCATGTGTGCCCGATTTCAAGCTACACCGAAGGAATCACATCATAAGGATAATATCAAGCTACACCGAAGCATATTCTTCGATATCTAGCTCACACACCAACACTAGGATTATGGTACCCCAAGGGCTCTACTTTTGATCTCATCGGATATTCTGACTCTGACTATGCTGGTGATCGTGTGGACCGCAAGTCAACATCTGGTACTTGTCATTTCCTCGGGACGATCTTTGGTACATTGGTCCTCGAAGAAACAGAACTGCGTATCACTGTCTACTTCGGAAGCTGAATACATTGCTGCTGGCTCGTGTTGTGCTCAATTGTTATGGATAAAGCAAACCCTCAAGGACTACGGCATCAACATGAAGAATGTGCCTCTCTATTGTGACAATGAGAGTGCCATCAAGATTGCTCACAACCCAGTTCAGCACTCGAAGACAAAGCACATTCAAATTCGTCATCATTTTCTTCGTGATCATGTGTTGAAGGGCGACATCTCCATCGAAAGCACGTGAAGACGAAGAACAGCTAGCTGATATCTTCACTAAGCCCTTGGATGAGAAGAAATTTAGCAAGTTGCGGTGTGAGCTAAATATCTTAGAATCTTTGAATGTTCTTTGAAAAGGACACACATCCTAACACTTATGCAAAATTGATGACTTAGATGTGCAACACATGAAGAAACGTTTTTTCTTCAATCAATGAAGAACAACACTCTAAGTGTGAATAAATTAATGAAGAAATTGATTGTCATAACCCTACGACAATTGTACTCGGTGTCTGAAATCATCATTCTTATACGGTGGGTCACGCCACCACCAAAGTTGAAATATTCAATTTGAGTTTTTCCTCAGTTTTGAAATTCTTCAGTTTTTCAAATTCTTCAACTTTGCAAAATCTTCACTATTTCCGTCGTCCTTCTTCATTGGCTATATATATATATGGGTTTATGTCCTCTACAGCATTCACTTATGGCTATTTCCTCAAGTCGCTTTTTATGCTAAGTGAATGTGATCGGACCCTTCCCCCTCTATGCTATACTCAACCCAATCCATTCACAAATTCTTCATGTGCGTTCTACTTTGAAACTCGTTCAAAATCTTCCTTGTGTCCTTGATTTGAAGAAATTGCGAACGGAACTTTAAAACGAATCTTATCCAAACCTTCGTTTTGCCGCTCAAACCGTTCCGCATCCCACGATGCATTACTTTATTCACCCACTATCGCACGATCTCCACTACACAATGCGTGGGTGACACATGTCGTGAGAAGGGAAATGGTCGGGGCATGTTCGTCCCTAAATCTTGAGCGACCCGTTTTCACCGCGTCTATAAATATCCCTCTCCCTTCCTCACTCTTTTACTCTGCTCGACCTCTCTCTCCCGCTCGAGCTCCTCAAACCCTAAGCGCCACCGCTACTCCATCGTCACGGTGAGGAAAAGCTTCATCGCCTTGACCTCGTCGCCCGGCGTACTCGCGCCGACTGCTGAAATCTTCACTCCGCCATCGCCGTAGCTGTCTTCCTCCGCCAAGTTAGGGCGTGGAAGATCTGAGCAGACGAACTTCCCAACTGTTCTTCTCGATTCGTCGTGTTCTTCACTTGGGTAATTAAAAGTTACTTTTATTACTCGCTTTGATTCTCAAATTTTCTTCAAATTCTTCAAAGGTGTTTATTCCTCAAATCTTCACACATATGAACACCTCAAATCTCTTGACTCATTTCTCTAAGCTATGATTTTCTTCAAGATTCCTCAATTGTGTGGATCCTCGATCTATACAACTCTGGAACCTAAGACAAAGAACGCTTAGTAAAATTCTTCAAGGCTCATCTGGTCAAATCCTCAAAACTTAAAAAAACCTTACGAGAACGCATATGACCTCTCCAAATTCCTCGCACCTATACTACATTCACACGGTACAAATGTCATTCTTTGAATCCCTAGGTTCTCATCAACTTAACTCATTTGTAGCGTTCCTCGAAGAAAAACTGCACACTTCTTCAGAGAACTCAATTGTTCAATTTCCTCATTTGAAGAAAATGGCGGATGGTAAGAAGCCACGAAGGGAGGAAAGAACACGAGGTTATGACTGCGTTTGAAATCCACGAGGAAATATATGCCGACTCACTGCACCGGATGAAGAAAGCAAAAATCAACGCAAGGTGTGTATTCGGAAGATTGAACGGAGATGGGCACGGGAATGGAGGGAATATAGATATGTAACTCCTAAGTACATGAAGAAATTCGCTCTTAATCCTCCATGCCCAAGAGCTCCTTTGGCACCTGGCCAAATAGCTGATCCCACAAGCATCAAACGAGGTGAGGACTTTCCTGATGAATGGGCTAAACGCCAAGCAAAATTGGCAAAGCAAGCAAAGGAGGCAGTGAAGAAATTCAATGAGGATTCTGCCGCTGCTACTGCCACAGAGGTCTCGGTCAAACCGAGGAAATCAATGCAAAAGAAGCCTGCTCATAAGCCAAGTGCTTCATCATCTGCGCCCTCACGGCCAAGTTCCTCAGCAGCACCTTCCAAGCAAATTCCTCAAACTGCTGCTGCTCCACCAAAGTCCTCAACAGCTCCGTCAAAACCTTCAGTTCCTGTGCACCTAGCTACATGTCAAAGGACTGCTGGCTTTTCAATTGCCTCAGGCGTCTCTGCAAGTTCCTCAGCAGCTCCCATTTCTTCAACTGGTCCGACTCAGCTGAAGACCAAAGCAACAGCTGGACGAGGTCCTCGGCCTAGCCCAAAGAAGAAAATGGTTGCATTCCATGTGCCATCTGATGATGAGGCATCTGATGAAGAACTCATGAGGAATCATCGGAGACCGTCAAGTAAGGGCCGCTAGAGCCAAAGGTACACCTGTGCCCCTTTGCTATTGGACCGAAGAAAGTCCTCGACTTTATTGATCTCCGCACAATGATCCCAATACCCCTCTGCCTGACCTTCATTTGACACCTGGACAAAGTCATATGTTGACTCACTTCATAGCTGAAGAAAAATGGAAGTATGAAAAGGCGAGAGAAATCAAAAAGGCTCAATACAGGAAGGAGAAGTTCCTGAAGAAAAACGTTGTCAAGATGACACCTAAGGAGCTTCTCCAGGTCCAGACTGAAATTCAAAACCTCAGCAAATACTTCGATTCATATAATGCTGATTGGCAAGGAGCCAAGGTCAGATTCGTCAACTTGACGAAGAATCTCACAAATGTTGCTGTCCCTATGCAACATGAAATTCCTCAGGCTGTAGCCTCCACTCAGCCTACTGAAGAAAATGCCAGGCCGCTGATGACGTTCAGCCTGCTGATGAAAATGTTGATTCCAGGGCTGATGATCCCATTCCGGCCGCTGAAGAAATTGCCGGGCACCCACTAGTGGTGCGCTGAAGAAATTGCTCAAGGCA
Source organism: Aegilops bicornis (assembly GCA_021605145.1). Classification (NCBI taxonomy): domain Eukaryota; kingdom Viridiplantae; phylum Streptophyta; class Magnoliopsida; order Poales; family Poaceae; genus Aegilops; species Aegilops bicornis. The sequence goes on from CM038673.1 coordinate 85,311,525, forward strand.
GAGGCTGCATCGGTTGCTCTGAAGAAACTGAACCAAATTCCTCAGCTCCTCCTGCGCCAACTCCAACTCCAATTCTTCCATCTGCTTCTGATGTGAAGAAAACCAAGGCTGCAGAACGAGCTGCTGTGAAGAAAAGGAAAGCATCAGCTGCGTCAGATTCTTCGGCTGTGAAGAAAATGAAGCCAATGACCAGCTCATTCGAAAATCCAATTGATGCTGTTCCAATTTCCTCCATACCATCAAAGGAAGTTGTTCCTTTTGGAGAAGACTATGAGATCCCAATCGGATCCGATGAAGAACATCAGTCTGTTGCTTCGTCAGAGCAGCTTGATGAAGAAATTGAAGTGGATGCCATCCCTTCAACCCCGATTATTCCCTCATCAGACTATGAAATTCCTCGGTGGTCTTTGAGGAAATTGAAGATGAATATGTGGATATTGGATGCACCACACCAGTGATCAATGATGACTTTTGGGAAAGTCAGCATCCCAATACTCCTCTCTTCACCCCGCTCCAACAGATTCCTCACTCCCCTGCACAAACAGTCCGAATCGACTCTGAAGAAAATCAACCCACGGTTACATGCATGAAGAAATTCCAGCCACTAGTGCTTTGATGAAACTGCTTCTTTGCTAATCCTCGATCGCACTTTTGTTGAGGAACAAGAAATTCCTCAGCCTGAAGAACCTGAACTTACGATTCCTGAGGTGGTGATGCAACTCACTGACACCCCTGTGCCCAAGCAAAAGAATCCGTTCTCAACCAAGCAAAAGTTAAAGGCTGATGATTTCTTTGCCGAGCACGTATTCTTCACTAAATATAATCCTTATGATTCTGCTCGCATTAGGAAGAGGCGCTTCTGGACTGCCAGCCAAGCCAACTTCTATTCCTCAGTGCTCTTCAACAAGGATAAAATCTTCGATCATGCTCATATTCCTCATGTGGATATGGAGTCGCTTCCAGGCTTTGAGCCAGTCCTCAGTGTTCTTCACACGACGAGGACTTCTAAATTTCTGCAACGATATCTCGTGGACTGGAATGAAGAGCTAATTCTTCAGTTTTATGCAACACTGCACATCACCGGAGACGCTGAAGACGTGAACTCATGGGTCTTAGATTGGATGACCGAAAATACTCACTACAAGGCACCAGCAACTGAATTGCTTCGTGCCCTACCACTCAGTCCTCCACTTGATGGTGCACGTCGTATCTATGACGAACCAGAACTTACAAATCACTATATGCAAGTGTTGATGAAGCCTTTGAAGCCAAGGCAGGCCCCAAGAACCAAATTCCTCGTCAAGGAATTATTATATGTGCCTCGGGACGGTCTATCGTATTCGACGAAGACAATGAGTCCAATCAAAGGTCACGACTCGAATGATGAAGAAGTCGTTGGCATCATGAAGAATATGCTTTTCAACATCATCCATGGCGTTCCCGTCAACTTCCATGATTTCTTCATGAGGACTCTAGCAAACATTGCTATGTCACCATTTGAGCTGAAGCCTTATGCGCCTTGGATTATGAGATTCATCAGGACAAGGTCTTCACTCAATTACAAAGCTGATACTTTGAAGCACTGCAGCTACTTGCCCCGATTGAAGTCCTCAAGCGGACATTTACCTCGAGATGATGACAAGGGCAAGGCCACCTTTGCTGTGATCGATGAAGGCATTCGTCCATTGGATGGACAATTTCGCAAAGCAGCATCCTACTCCACCAATGATGACTCGCCACACATGACTCAGCCATAAATACCTCGGTCAAGCAAAGTCCTCAAGCTCTTGCACCTGTGGTGATGACTGATCGTGAGTTACTCCTCGCCTTCATCGGAAGGTTGATCGCAATCATAAATGGGTCAAGCGTCGGTTTGGTTCAATTCTTCACAACATGACCTCAACACACAATGCGGTGAAGAAAAACCACTACTACCTTCATGAAACCTTCAAGCGCACTGGGCTGTTCTTTCACATGTCTCTGTGAAGAAGAACTGACTTCAATGGGTCTCAAGGAAGAATTTGGCCAGTGCGCACCTCCTCCGAAGAAATTCAAGAAGGTCAAAGTTCCTTCCTTGGTGGCCAGCTCCTATTCTTCATCTCGCGACAACGATGAAAATGAAGACTTGGAAGACACCGCGGCTGGTCCTACTTCAACAAACAACCCCGACAATGTCAAGGCGCTCCGTCTTCAACTTGAAATTCTTCAAGAGCGTTAGTCCTCGCTTCGATCCTTTTGGTCATTCGATGACAAAGGGGGAGAAATTTGAGTTAGTCTTCAAGCGGGTCTAGTTTTTGTCTATATACCATATTTTATTAAGTTACAACTCTCGTTCTTCTGAAACCTTTTATTGGATCGAGTTGTAATCTTAAACCCTATGGTGCTTTGATAGTTTTGATGCATTATGATTTTGCACTATGCTTCATAGCAAATCTACTTGTGCTCGATACTTTATGTGCTATGATTCCTCATGCTGAATTTCATCAAGCACCATATTTCATCATGCATTTCAAATTCTTCATATTATATGTTAAATGCGTGTATGAATTACAAGATATAGGGGGAGATCTCCATGATTCAATTCTTCAAATGTGCATTGCCTCAAAAGCAAATTCCTCACTATGCACATCTTCGTGGGGAGTTCTTCTATATCTTGCAATCAAATTCCTCATTATCAGTATTTACAATTCATATGTTTATCCTCGTTGAAAACTTAACCCATATTGTCATCAATCACCAAAAAGGGGAGATTGTAAGTGCATCTAGTGCCCCTTAGTGATTTTGGTGTATTGAAGACTTATAGGTTAAGTAACTAATGCGTTGTGAGTGTACACAGGTCTATAAGTCTATGAGGAGTTTGATATTTACAGAGAAAGTCGAATTCTAAAATGAAGTTCTTCATCCAAGACTTTGATATTCTGAAGACTTTCTGAAGACTTTGTAAGTGAAGAAATTGGTGTGACCTTGAAGACTTGGTATTCATTTGAGGAACATGAAGCGTGAAGACTTTTGTTTTCGTAGTTTCATTTTTCTCTTTCTTGAGTCATAGGAAACACCGTACTGTTAAAGGGGTCGAGGAAATACTAAGGAAAAATTTCCATTTGATGCTCAACTCAAAATCCTACACCTACCAATCCCTTCGAGTGAAGCTTTTGGAAATCTCATACGATTCAGTCAATTTCTTGATGTAGACGAAGCTCTTCCGGTCATGAGAATTTGTTCTGATCGAGGAGTTAGGAATTCGCCCGGGAATTGCCTACACAAATGAGGAACATGATAGCCCCGAGGAATTTGAGAGTCAAATTTCCGACCGTTCTTGTCAAGGCGCGCCACCTGTCCCAAAATATCTTATCCACCTAACGGTCATATCATTGAAGGGCATTTATGTCTTCTCATGTCGGGCTGCTCCCTAGGCTATAAATAGCCGCCCTACAACCAATAGCTGGCTGGCTGCTCGAGAGAACTTGACACTTGTCATTTGAGAGCAACCCATCCTCACGAGGACTTTGAGAGAAAATCATCAAGTGAGGAAAAACCCAAAAGTGAGGAAAACCCAAAACCAAACCCCAACAAACCCAAAGTGATTGAGCATCATCAAGAAATTGATCTGCGTGGATCCGACGCTTGTTACCTTTGAAGACTGTGCTTCTTCCAGACGGTTAGGCGTCATGGTCTAGAGCATCCAAGAGGAATTGTGGATCACCGAGTGACCAAGTTTGTGAAGGTTTGGAAGTCGCCTGAAGACTTAACACGAGTGATTGGATGAGGTTTGTGTGACCTTAGTTCAAGGAGAATACGGTGAGGACTTGGTGTCCTCGAGCTGCGTGCTCGATGATCGGGTGTCCGGGACTGTGTCCTCGAGTTTAAATACGCGCTCCAACCAGACGTACAACTGAGACAGCAGTTGGAACTGGTCTACCAAATCATTGTCTTCACCAACCTAACTGGTTCTATTTCCTCAACCCTTTCATTTCCTCATTACTGTGTTGAGTATTTGTTCATATATGTGTTTGAAGACTTTGACTGAAGACTTTCTCAATTTCCTCAGCTCAATTTCTTCAGTCTGTTTGTCTTCATCCTGTGTTATCCTGTGATTACGCTTTCTGTACTCTGTGATTGTCTTCATTTCATCATGATGACTATGCTTGTAATCTGTTATGCTTACTTATGAGTACTTATTCCGCTGCAAGTAGTTCTTCGCTAAGGAATTTCCTCACCGGCAAATTCCTCAGTGAAGAATTCATAAAAACCGCCTATTCACCCCCCCTCTAGTCGATATAACGCACTTTCAGGAATACACAAAGATTATACTGACCCTTAAGTTAGACTCCATGTCCTATGAGTTCAAACACTTGACAATTGACACATTTTCTTGGTGCATTTCTATCCAGCGTACCGCATAAAAAGTCATGTAGTGAACAGATATAGATGACATGGTGTTTGTATATATAACATGGTGTCAGTCAACAGGTCATTGTAGTGATCAAGCTACTACATAGATAACATGGTGTTTCATATTATGTTCAGAATTAGTGGCAAAACGAAGAAATGAAGATAAATGGTGCAGAACAACAAATCCTCTAGCCAAAAATGTGCAACGTAGTAAAACAATCATATTCCGCAGCCAAAAATATAATCTGCAACTCCTAAAAAATATAATGTTCTCAAATCAATTTATCAATGTTTCAAATCTTACCATGAACAAACTAACAGCAGCAAAATGTATACTCTCATATGATAGTTTTAGGCAATATCATTCAAAATTTCTAATCAAATGGTTACAAAACTTGAGGGGAAATTGCAGACAAGAAAGCATGGTCCTCACCACTCAAGGATTCACCGGAGATGGAAATCACGTTTGCAGCTTGTAAGCTGTGACAATTCAAAACAAGAAATCAGAACAGCTTCAACTTCAGACACATATAACACCGAATCGAAAGATTTCCATCGCCAATCACCATTACATCCGCAAGAGAGATAGCTACCATGGAGAGGTCACCGTCGCAGAAGGCCTAGGGGCAGATGTATCAGGCGTCCTACACATCGAACTCCACGAAAGCCATCGCCGCCGGCGAGAGCATCTCCATATTCACTGCCTTCTCGTCCATCCCTCGAATGGACCACTCCCTCCCTCAGCACAATCCCTGCAACAACGCAAACAACAAGATTTAGATATAAAATTCGCATGAAAATCCAACCAATCGAGGTCATTCCAGGCAGCGTGTCGGCCATGGTCCCATATTCGTCCTACAATCTACCTCTCTGCTTCCTCACCGTCCTTGCTATCACCTGTGGACGCACCACAAGATAAAAAATGGTAAGACGATTGAAAATCTGAATATTATTTGTAGAATCATTTACCTATGCATGACTACATCAGCTTTCTGCTGGCCTTGCTGCAACATGTGGTGATTGTTCTGCACATGAAACAATTTATCAGAAAAATATGATTTATTACTCTATAAAATTTGTCAAAATAAAGTACACATATATAAGCACATTTATATATTTGTGTTGTCCTACAAACTTAACTAAGCAAAGCAATGAGTGGAATAAACTAAATTGCAATCTAAGCCATACTACTACTAAACTGAATAGTACTGGAACTAAAAGATCAATAATATATATGGATACAAATAATATACAGAAATGCAGTGTAAGCTATACTACTATGCATCTGAACAGTACTGGAAGTAAAATATCAATAATATATGGTAAATATCATTGGTGATTGCTAAGAAAACATTCTGGAATATTCATGACTCATGAGACAGGACATAAATTAAGAGTGTTTTTACCACCACTATCACGGCATCCATGTTTTGTTTTTGGATTCAGAGGATGTAAAGTAGAACATGCACTCAGTTGCAACAAACAGAAAGCCTGATTAGCAGATTCACCGTAACAAATGTACATTCTGTTCACTTGGAATAATGCATTATGCATCAATTTGCAGGAATTTAAGTACCCAGATTAATATGAATGATGAAAAGTTTGTTTATTCTTATTCGACAACTCCGAAGCCCTGAGTTACCTAATCAAATCAAAGTGTATAAAATAGATAGTCTTTACTGTGCCATTGCAAGAACCCAATAAATACGGTATAATGCTCATTGCATATTTCAACAAAACAATTTCTCGAAGGTTTGTTGTTTTTGCCATCTTCAGACATTGGCCAAAGTGTGCAGTGCAGAGGATCTTTTTGTTCTTCCGAGATCTGAACCAAAATTTTCACATAGAAGTGTAAGCATCAATTGTTTTGCTAAATAAGGTTCTCATGCTAGCAATGTAACAAGTCCATTCCTTGGCCCTCTCAGAATTAAGGGCCAGATTGTGTCAACTTGCAAGATCAAAAACCAATTTTTTTACTGAAATTGAAATAGCCAATGGAAGGATAGTGGGGCTAAGGACGTACCTAAGAATCAAAGGCGCACACACACAAAGAACAGCGCTGGACAACATAAAAAATTCAATGAGCTGGGAGAACAACGTAAATCCTCCAAGAAAAATAAATTTTGGGTGTAGCTGCGTCTCACCTTAGCCTTCTCCCCAACCAGCAGGTCCATGGCAGCACATAGTCTGGCATCTGCTCCAGGACGCCATGGACAGAGAACCACATGGATCTCGGCCGCCGCGTCTGGATCTTGTTGTCCCGAGTGGCACGGCTGGGTAGAAGAGGTGTAGGGGGCGTGGTTGCAGCCCCAGCTCATCTGGTGCGACGACGACCCGCATTCATGCGGTGTTGGGGAGGAGGAGATGCGGTGTTGCGGAGGAGGAGAAGATGATGCGGTGGCGGCGACTCAGTCCCCGCCGTCGACAGCTTGAGGTCCCCTGGCGGCGTGAGCGTCCCTGCCCTGGCCGTCGGGCAGCCCAAGACCACCATCATGAAGCGCCAGCGCCGGCGCCGTCATCTCCGCGGGCTTGGAAGGGAAGGGGGCGGTGGCGGCTGCGGAGAAACGACGCAAGCGACGGCCTGCACACTCCTCCCGGAGATGGCGAGGGCAGAGTAGCGGTGGTGGCAAGCTCGGCGAAGGGCGAGATCTCGTCGTCGACTGCGAGGATTGGAGGAGAGGGGTGCGATGGGGAGTGGAGGAGAGAAGCCCGACGGGGAGTGGTGGCTAGGGTTTCACCCAATCAGGGAAGTGAGGACCCGGAAGGAGAGGAAGCACCCACCCACCCATCGACACGCAGGTACCCACAATGCGAAATACCCAAAATACCCTCGGTGGGGTGCTGGAATTACACGCGGTGGCAGCAGATATTTACCACGCGACAGTAACTATTCATTCCTACAGTCGCACAGGCTCGATCCAACGGCCGAGCTCCTCCCAGCTCTCGATCCGACAGCTGGAAACGCATCAAGGAATCGAGATGGACGGTCGGATCTTCCAAATGGCTGAGGAGGCTTGTGGATGCATCCTTCTCTTATTTCTGGATACTAACTTGCAGGTTGCTCGTCCGGACAGCACAACAATTCACTCGGCCGGACAGCACATCAATTCACTCGTCCGGACATAACATCAATTCACTCGGACAAACATATATTTCGAGCGGTCGTGTGTTTCCACTCGGTCGAACGCCTCCTCGGCGACATGCTCAACTCGGCCACCCCGCACATCGTGCTTGGTTGGGCGCGTCTTCATCGGCTTTCCCAACAAGCTAAGTGTATTTTCATAATTCATTCTCGTACATTGTATATATGGATAACTAAACGTTCAATATCGTTCAGGTGGATTCTGCACTCGGACGAACAATGTGCAGGTTTGCTGGAACAACTAAACATCCAGACATTCGCCTACCGCGCATCGCTAGTCTACTAGATACGCCACCACTCGACTGCCCCACACATTGCCTCTTGGCTGGGCACATCTTCATCACCTTACCTAATTGGCCACCCCGCGCGTCGCCACTCCGCGTGACGGGTCTACTTCACTATCCGCCCCGTGCGTTGTCATTCGGTTGGTCACCTCATCACCACTCGGCCGCCCCGCGCGCCATCATCGGTTGGTCACCTCATCATCAGTCGGCCGCCCCGCGCGTCGCCACTTGGTTGGTCAACTCATCACCACTCGGCCGCCCCGCGCGTCGCCAATCGGTTGGTCACCTCATCACCACCCGGCCGCCACGCGTCGCCACTCGGTTGGTCACCTCATCACCACCTGGCCGCCCCGCGCGTCGCCACACGTTTGGTCACCTCATCACCACTCGGCCGTCCCGTGCTTCGCCACTCGGTTGGTCACCTCATCACCACTCGGCCGCCCGCGCGTCGTCATCGGTTGGTCACCTCATCACCACTCGGCCGCCCCGCGCTTCGCCACTCGGTTGGTCACCTCAACATCACTCGGCCGCCCCGCGCTTTGCCACTCGGTTGGTCACCTCATCACCACTCTGCCATCCGGCGTGTCGACAGTCGGTTGGTCACCTCATCACCACTTGGCCGCCCCTTCATGCTTCGGTTGGTCACCTCATCACCACTCGGCCGCCCCGCGCGTCGCCAATAGTTTGGTCACCTCATCACCACTCGGCCGCCCCGCGCGTCGCCACTCGGTTGGTCACCTCATCACCACTCGGCCGCCCCGCGCGTCGCCACTCGGTTGGTCACCTCATCACCATGCGGCCGCCCCGCGCGTCGCCACTCGGTTGGTCACCTCATCACCACGCGGCCGCCTCGTGCGTCCCCACTCGGTTGGTCACCTCATCACCACGCGGCCGCCCCGTGCGTCCCCACTCGGTTGGTCACCTCATCGCCACGCGGTCGCCACTCGGTTGATCACCTCATCACCACGCGGCCGCCCCGCGCGTCGCCACTCGGTTGGTCACCTCATCACCACGCGGCCGCCCCTTGTATCGCCACTCGGTTGGTCACCTCATCACCACTCGGCCGCCCCGCGCGTCGCCTCTCGGTTGGTCACCTCATCACCACTCGGCCGCCCCGCGCGTGGCCTGTTGGTTGGTCACCTTATCACCATTCCGCCGCCCCGTGCGTCGCCACTCGGTTGGTCACCTTATCACCACTCCGCCGCCCCGCGCGTCGCCACTCGGTTGGCCACCTCATCACCACTCAGCCGCCCCGCGCGTAGCCATCGGTTGGTCACGTCATCACCACTCGGCCGCCCCACGCATCACCACTCGGCTGCCCCACGCGTCGCCACTCGGTCGGTCACCTCATCACCACTCGGCCTCCCCGCGCATCGCCACTCGGTCGGTCACCTCATCACCACTCGGCCGCCCCACGCGTCGCCAATCGGTTGGTCACCTCATCACCACTCGGCCGCCCCGCGCGTCGCCAACCGGTTGGTCACCTCATCACCACTCGGCCGCCCCGCGCGTCACCACTCGGTTGGTCACCTCATCACCACGCGGCCGCGCCGCGGGTCGCCACTCGGTTGGTCACCTCATCACCACGCGGCCGCCCAGCCTTGTCGCCATCGGTTGGTCACCTCATCACCACGCGGCCGCCCCGCGCGTCGCCACTCGGTTGGTCACCTCATCACCACGCGTCCGCCCCGCGCGTAGCCACTCGGTTGGTCACGTCATCACCACCCGGCCGCCCCGCGTGTCGCCACTCGGTTGTTCACATCATCACCACGCGGCCGCCCCGCGCGTCGCCATTCGGTTGGTCACCTCATCACCACGCGGCCGCCCCGCGCGTCGCCACTCGGTTGGTCACCTCATCACCACCCGGCCGCCCCGCGTGTCGCCACTCGGTTGGTCACCTCATCGCCACTCAGCCGCCCCGCGCGTCGCCATCGGTTGGTCACCTCATCCCCACTCGGCCACCCCGCGCGTCGCCATCGGTTGGTCACCTCATCACCACTCGGCCGCCCCGCGCGTCGCCGTCGGTTGGTCACCTCATCACCACTCGGCCGCCCCACGCGTCGCCGTCGGTTGGTCACCTCATCACCACTCGCCCGCCCACAGCGTCCTGCTCGGTTGGTCACCTCATCACCACTCGCCCGCCCCGCGCATCGCCGTCGGTTGGTCACCTCATCACCACTCGGCGCCCCTTGTCGCCGCCACCGGTTGGTCACCTCATCACCACTCGGCCGCCCCATGTCGCCATTCGGTTTGTCATCTCATCACCACTCGGCCGCCCCACGCGTCACTGCTCGGTTGGTCACCTCATCACCACTCGGCCGTCCCGCGCGTCGCCATCGGTTGGTCACCTCATCACCACGCGGCCGCCCCGCGCGTCGCCACTCGGTTGGTCACCTCATCACCACCCGTCCGCCCCGCGTGTCGCCACTCGGTTGGTCACATCATCACCACGCGGCCGCCCCGCGCGTCGCCATTCGGTTGGTCACCTCATCACCACTCGGCCGCCCCGCGCGTCGCCACTCGGTTGGTCACCTCATCACCACTCGGCCGCCCATGCCGCCACACGGTTGGTCACCTCATCACCACTCGGCCGTCCGCCCGCGTCCCCATCGGTTGGTCACCTCGCCGCCCTCAGCCCTCCAGCGTCGCCATCGGTTGGTCACCTCATCCCCACTCGGCCGCCCCGCGCGTCGCCATCGGTTGGTCACCTCATCACCACTCGGCCGCCCCGCGCGTCGCCGTCGGTTGGTCACCTCATCACCACTCGGCCGCCCAGCTGCCGCCCTCGGTTGGTCACCTCATCACCACTTTCGCCCCCCCGCGTCGCCATCGGTTGGTCACCTCATCACCACTCGGCCGCCCCGCGCGTCGCCACTCGGTTGGTCACCTCATCACCACTCGGCCGCCCCGCGCGTCGCCATTCGGTTGGTCACCTCATCACCACTCGGCCGCCCCACGCGTCACTGCTCGGTTGGTCACCTCATCACCACTCGGCCGTCCCGCGCGTCGCCATCGGTTGGTCACCTCATCACCACGCGGCCGCCCCGCGCGTCGCCACTCGGTTGGTCACCTCATCACCACACGGCCGCCCCGCGTCGCCACTTTCGGGTTGGTCACCTCATCACCACGGCCGCCCGTGCGCCCCCACTCGTTGGTCACCTCATCCCCACGCGGCCGCCCCGCGCGTCGCCACTCGGTTGGTCACCTCATCACCACGCGGCCGCCCCGCGCGTCGCCACTCGGTTGGTCACCTCATCACCACGCGGCCGCCCCGCGCGTCGCCACTCGGTTGGTCACCTCATCACCACCCGGCCGCCCCGCGCGTCGCCACTCAGTTGGTAACCTCATCACCACCCGGCCGCCCCGCGCGGCCTTCGGTTGGTCACCTCATCACCACTCGGCCGCCTCGCGTGTCGCCACTCGGTTGGTCACCTCATCACCACTCGGCCGCCCCGCGCGTCGCCAATAGTTTGGTCACCTCATCACCACTCGGCCGCCCCGCGCGTGGCCACTCGGTTGGTCACCTCATCACCACTCGGCCGCCCCGCGCGTCGCCACTCGGTGGGTCACCTCATCACCACTCGGCCGCCCCGCGCGTCGCCACTCGGTCGGTCACCTCATCACCACTCGGCCTCCCGCGCGTCGCCACTCGGTCGGTCACCTCATCACCACTCGGCCGCCCAGCAGACGCCCACTCGGTTGGTCAGCTCATCACCTCTCTGCCGCGCCGCGCGTCGCAACTCGGTCTGTCACCTCATCACCACTCGGCCTCCCTGCCCGTCGCCACTCGGTCGGTCACCTCATAACCACTCGGCCGCCCCACGCGTCACCAATCGGTTGGTCACCTCATCACCACTCGGCCGCCCCGCGCGTCGCCAATCGGTTGGTCACCTCATCACCACTCGGCCGCCCCGCGCGTCACCACTCGGTTGGTCACCTCATCACGACTCGGCCGCTCCGCGCGTCGCCACTCGGTTGGTCACCTCATCACCACTCGGCCGCCCCGCGCGTCGCCACTCGGTTGGTCACCTCATCACCACGCGGCCGCCCCGCGCGTCGCCACTCGGTTGGTCACCTCATCACCACGCGGCCGCCCCGCGCGTCGCCACTCGGTTGGTCACGTCATCACCACCCGGCCGCCCCGCGTGTCGCCACTCGGTTGTTCACATCATCACCACGCGGCCGCCCCGCGCGTCGCCATTCGGTTGGTCACCTCATCACCACGCCGCGACCGCCCAGCTGCGTCGCCACTCGGTTGGTCACCATCACCACCAAGGCGGCCCCGCTGCGGTCACCACTCGGTTGGTCACCATCGCCACCCTCGCCGCCCTGCGCGTCGCCATCGGTTGGTCACCTCATCCCCACTCGTCCACCCCGCTCGTCGCCATCAGTTGGTCACCTCATCACCACTCGGCCGCCCCGCGCGTCCCCATCGGGTGGTCACCTCATCACCACTCGGCCGCCCCGAGCGTCGCGTTTCGGTTGGTCACCTCATCACCACTGGGCCGCCCCGCGCGTCGCCACTCGGTTGGTCACCTCATCACCACTCGGCCGCCCAGCGCGTCGCCACTCGGTTGGTCACCTCATCACCACTCGGCCGCCCCGCGCGTCGCCACTCGGTTGGTCACCTCATCACCACTCGGCCGCCCCGCGCGTCGCCATTGGTTGGTCACCTCATCACCACTCGGCCGCCCCGCGCGGCGCCACTCGGGTGGTCACCTCATCATCACCTGGCCGCCCGTGCTGCCGCCACCGGTTGTTCACATCATCACCACGCGGCCGCCCCGCGTGTCGCCATTCGGTTGGTCACCTCATCACCACTTTTCGGCCGCCCAGCCTTGTCGCCCCTCGGTTGGTCACCTCATCACCACTCGGCCGTCCCGCGCGTCCCCATCGGTTGGTCACCTCATCGCCACTCAGCCTCCCCGCGCGTCGCCATCGGTTGGTCACCTCATCCCCACTCGGCCGCCCCGCGCGTCGCCATCGGTTGGTCACCTCATCACCACTCGGCCGCCCCGCGCGTCGCCGTCGGTTGGTCACCTCATCACCACTCGGCCGCCCCGCGCGTCGCCATCGGTTGGTCACCTCATCACCACTCGCCCGCCCCGCGCGTCGCCATCGGTTGGTCACCTCATCACCACTCGGCCGCCCCATCGCGTCCTTGCTTTCGGTTGGTCACCTCATCACCACTTCGGCCGTCTCCAGCAAGGTCCCCATCGGTTGGTCACCTCATCGCCACTCAGCCTCCCCGCGCGTCGCCATCGGTTGGTCACCTCATCCCCACTCGGCCGCCCCGCGCGTCGCCATCGGTTGGTCACCTCATCACCACTTGGCCGCCCCGCGCGTCGCCGTCGGTTGTGTTGGGGAACGTTGCAGAAAATTAAAATTTTTCCTACGGTTTCACCAAGATCCATCTATGAGTTCATCTAGCAACGAGTATTCAGATTGGATAGCATCTACATACCACTTTGTAGATCGCATAGCGGAAGCTTGGAGTGAACGTGGATGAGGTAGTCGTACTTGCCGCGATCCAATTCACCGATGATCTAGTGCGAACGGACGGCACCTCCGCTGTTCAACACACGTGCGGTCAGCGTAACGTCTCCTTCTTCTTGATCCAGCAAGGTGAAGGAGAGGTTGAGGAAGATGGCTCCAAGAGCAGCACGACGCGTGGTGATGGTGGAACTTGCAAGATCTCGGCGAGGGGCTTCGCGTGCACTACGGAGGAGGAGGAGGATGTGTTGGAGAGGGAGAGGAGGCGTCAGGGCAAAGGTTCTGCTGCCCCTTCCCTCCCCTTTATATAGGTGCCAAGGAGGGGGGAGGGCAGCCTTGCCCTCCCTCCAAGGGAGGGTGCGGCCAAGAGAGGGGGAGGTGTCCAACCTCCCCAAGGCACCTCGGAGGTGCCTTCCCTTCATGGACTCTTCCCTCCTTAAACCCTAGGCGCACTTGGGCCCCTTGGGGCTGGTTCCCCCTTTTGGCCCATGTGGGCCTAGGCGCACCACCTAGGGCCCATGTGGCCCCCACAGGGCTGGTGGCCCCACTTGGTGGACCCGGGACCCCTCCGGTGGTCCTGTCATAATACCGATATCACCGAAACTTGTCCCGATGGTCGAAACAGCACTTCCTATATATAATTCTTTACCTCCGGACCATTCCGAACTCCTCGTGACGTCCCAGGATCTCATCCGGGACTCAACAACATTCGGGTTACTGCACATACATATTCCTACAACCCTAAGCGTTCTGCAAGAACCTTAAGTGTGTGAGACCCTACGGGTTCGGGAGACATCTGGAGCATACGACCGAGACGGCTCTCGGGCAATAACCAACAGCGGGATCTGGATACCCATGTTGGCTCCCACATGCTCCACGATGATCTCATCGGATGAACCACGATGTCAAGGATTCAATTAATCCCGTGATCACGATTCCCTTTGTCAATCAGTATTTTACTTGCCTGAGATTCGATCGTTGGTATACCAATACCTCGCTCAATCTCGGTACCGCAAGTCACTTTTCTCGTTACCGTAATGCATGATCCCGTGATCAAACACTTCGATCACATTGAGCTCATTGTGATGATGCATTACCGAGAGGGCCCGGTGATACCTCTCCGTCAAGCGGAGTGACAAATCCCAGCCTCGATCCATGTCAACCCAATGTACACTTTCGTAGATACCGTAGCATACCTTTATAGTCACCCAGCTTACGCCAGGACGTTTGGCATACCCAAAGCACTCCTACGGTATCCGGGAGTTACACGATCTCATGGTCTAAGGAAAGGACACTTGACATTGGAAAACTCTAGCAAACGAACTGCAATGCGATCTTATGCTATGTTAAGATTGGGTCTTGTCCATCACATCATTCTCCTAATGATGTGATCCCGCTATCGATGACATCCAATGTCCATAGTCAGAAACCATGACTATCCGTCGATCAACGAGCTAGTCAACTAGAGGCTCACTAGGGACATGTTGTTGTCATTATTCACACATGTATTACGCATTCGTTAACACAATTATAGCACGAATAAAGACAATTATCATGAATAAGGAAATATAATAATAATGCTTTTATTATTGCCTCTAGGGCATATTTCCAACAGGTTGGTCACCTCATCACCACTCGGCCGCCCCGCGCGTCGCCATCGGTTGGTCACCTCATCACCACTCGCCCGCCCCGCGCGTCGCCATCGGTTGGTCACCTCATCACCACTCGGCGGCCGTCCGCGTCGCCACTTTCGATTGTTCACCTCATCACCACTTTCGGCCGCCCGGTCGCCATTCGGGTTAGTCACCCTCATCACCACTTTCGGCCGCCCAGCCATAATTCGCCACTCAGTTGGTAACCTCATCACCACCCGGCCGCCCCGCGAGGCCTTCGGTTGGTCACCTCATCACCACTCGGCCGCCCAGCGTCGCCACTGTTGTCACCTCATCACCACTCGGCCGCCACAAGGCCGCCATGTCAGTTGGTCACCTCATCACCACTCGCCACGCCCGGTAGCGTCGCCGTCACTGGTCACCTCATCACCACTTTCGGCCGCCCCCGGTCGCCATTGGTTGGTCACCTCATCACCACTCGCCCGCCCAGCGTCGCCATCGGGTTGGTCACCTCATCACCACTTTCGCCTAGCCCAGCACGCCATCGGTTGGTCACCATCACCACTTTCGGCCGCCGCCAGCGTCGCCACTCGATTGGTCACCTCATCACCACGCGGCCGCCCGTCGCCCTTAATCGGTTGGTCACCTCATCACTGCCTTGGCCCATCGCCACGCCACTCGGCTGGTCACCTCATCACCACCGGCCGCCCGCGTGCCTTCGGTTAGTCACCTCATCACCACACTGGCCGCCTCGCGTGTCGCCCACTCGGCTGGTCACCTCATCACCACTTTCGCCGCCCGGCCGCCACGCCAATAGCTTTGGCTCACCTCATCACCACTCTGGCCAGCTTCACGCGTGGCCACTGCGGTTGGTCACCCATCACCACTTTCAGCCGCCCGTTATCGCCACCGGGTTGGTCACCTCATCACCACCGTGCGCCGTAGCGTCGTCACTCGGTCACCTCATCACCACCGCACGCCCCATCGCAGTCACGCCACCGGTTGGATCATCATCATCCCACTGTCACGCCCCGGCCGCCACACTCGATCTACCGGTCACCTCATCACCACTGCCGCCCACAAGGCCGCCACCCGGCTATTGGTCACCTCATCACCACTCAGCCGCCCGCTGGCCATCACCCGCATTGCTGGTCACCATCACGACCGGTCAGCTTCCCGGGCTGGCTGGCCGCCACACGGGTTGGTCTCATCACGCCCATTCACTGGGACGCCTGCCTTGTCGCCACTCGGTTGGTCACCTCATCACCACATGGTGGCCGTCAGCCACCTGCCGGGTTGGTCACCCCACTCCACTGGCTGGCTCACCCCACTGCCGCCTGCCGCCACTCGGCCTGGTCACCTCATCACCACTTTCGGCACGCCCTTGTCGCCACTCGGTTGGTCACCTCATCACCACTGCCGCCGCTGGCCGCCACTCGGTTGGTCACCTCATCACCACTCGGCCGCTCAGCGTGGCGTCGCCATTCGGGTTGGTCACCTCATCACCACCGCCGCGCCCACGCCGCCCTCGGTTGGTCACCTCATCACCACTCGCCGCCCGCGTCGCCACCGGGTTGGTCACCTCATCACCACTCAGCCTCCCGCCGCCATCGGGTTGGTCACCTCATCCCCACTCGCCGCCCAGCTGCGTCGCCATCGGTTGGTCACCTCATCACCACTCGCCGCCTGCCAAGGTCATTGCCATCGGTTGGTCACCATCACCACTTCCTACGCTTAGTCGCCTCGATTAGTCACCATCACCACTTTCGGCCGCCCAGCGCCGCCATCGGTTGGTCACCTCATCACCACTCGCCCGCCGCTGGCCGCCACTCGATTGGTCACCTCATCACCACTCGGCCGTCCAGCGCGTCGCAGCCACTCGATTGGTCACCTCATCACCCTTTCACTCAGCAGCCTCCCGCTTTGTCGCCATTCGGTTGGTCACCTCACTCGGCCGCCCACTTTCGGCCACTCGGTTGGTAACCCCATCACCACCGCCGCCTGCCAGCCACCCGGTTGGTCACCTCATCACCACTCGCCCGCCCCGCGCGTCGCCGTCGGTTGGTCACCTCATCACCACTCGGCCGCCCCGCGGGTCGCCATTGGTTGGTCACCTCATCACCACTCGCGTCGCCCGCCCAGCGTCGCCCATCGGTTGGTCACCTCATCACCACTCGCCGCCGCTGGCCCGCCACTGCGTCGCCCACTGATTGGTCACCTCATCACCACTTTCGCCCCGCCGCCAGCGTCGCCATCAGTTGGTCACCTCATCACCACTCGGCCGCCGCCCGCCGTCGCCACTCGATTGGTCACCTCATCACCACCTGGCCGCCCATACTGTCGCCACCGGTTGGTCACCTCATCACCACTCGCCGGCCGCCCACGCCGCCACCGGTTGGTCACCTCATCACCACCGCCGCCCCCGCGGCGTCGCCTTCCGGTTAGTCACCTCATCACCACTCGCCCGCCCGGCGTCGCCACTGTCGGTTGGTCACCTCATCACCACCGGCCACCGCCCCAGCCGCCCTTTCGGTCACTCATCACCACTCGGCCGCCCACGCGTCGCCAGTTGGTCACCTCATCACCACTCGGCCGCCCCCAGCGTCGCCCACTTTCGGTTGGTCACCTCATCACCACTCGGCCGCCCCACGGCCTTGCCTTTTCGGTTGATCACCTCATCACCACTCGGTCACGCCCACGATCGCGTCGCCACCGGTTAGGTCACCTCATCACCACTCGGCCGCTGGCCGCCACCGGTTGGTCACCTCATCACCACTCGGCCGCCCTGGCTGGTCGCCACCTCCGGTTGGTCACCCCATCACCACCTTTGTACACCGCCACAACACGGTTGGTCACCTCATCACCACTCGGCCGCCCAGCTGCCGCCACTGCCGGTTAGATCACCTCATCACCACTTTCGGCGCCATTGGCCGCCACTCGCTTGGTCACCTCATCACCACATCGCCGCCCGCTGCCGCCACTCGGTTGGTCACCTCATCACCATCGCCAGCCCAGCGTCGCCATCGGGTTGGTCACCCCATCACCACCCTGGCCGCCCCGCTTGTCGCCACGGTTGGTCACATCATCACCACGCGCTTCGCCCAGCCTGATGTCGCCACTCGGTTGGTCACCTCATCACCACTTGCGGCCGCCCGCCATCGCCACTGGTTGGTCACCTCATCACCACTCGGCCGCCCACCAGCCGCCTGCCGCCATCGGTTGGTCACCTCATCACCACCGGTCACGCCCCGCGTGTAGCCCACTCGGGTTGGTCACCTCATCACCACTTTCGGCCGCCCATCGCGTATGCTCGGTTGGTCACCTCATCATCACCACTCGGCCACGGCCAACGGCGCCGCCACCGGTTGAATGTCACCCCATCACCACTTTCGGCCGCCCACCCCGTCGCCCACTTATCGGTTGGTCACCTCATCACCACTGGCGCGTACAGCGTCGCCACTTTCGGTTGGTCACCTCATCACCACTCGGCACGCCCCATACGTCGCCACCGGTTGGTCACCTTCATCACCACTTTCGGCCGCCCGTAGCGTCGCCACTTTCGGTTGGTCACCTCATCACCCTTTCGGCGCCCAGCATATCGCCATTTTCAGTTGGTCACCTCATCACCACTCGGCCGCCCGTCGCCGCCATCGGTTGGTCACCTCATCACCACTCGGCCCCAGGTCGCCACCGGTTGGTCACCATCACCACTCGGCGCCCATGTCATCGCTGCCGCCATTCGGTTGGTCACCTCATCACCACTTTCAGCCGCCCGCTGCTCGTCGCCGCCACGGTTAGTCACCTCATCACCACTGCCGCCCAGCCACGCCACCATCGTTGGTCACCTCATCACCACTCAGCCGCAGCGGTCGTTGGTCACCTCATCCCACCTTTCGGCCGCACAGCGCCGCGCGTCACGGTTGGTCACCTCACATCACCACCACTCGGCCGCCCAGCGGCGTCGCCATCGGCGTTTGGTCACGCCTCATCACCACCCGCCGCCCACGTGTCGCCACTCGGTTGGTCACCCCATCACCACGGCGGCCGCCCGCTTGTCGCCACTGAGTTGGTCACCCCATCACCACTTTCGGCACGCCCAAGGCCGCCCACTCGGTTGGTCACCTCATCACCACTGCCCGGCCGCCACGGCGTCACGCCATAAGCCAGTTGGTCACCTCACCACCCTGGTCAGCGCCAGCGCAGCCTTCATCGGTTGGTCACCTCATCACCACTCGGTCCGCCTTCCGTCGCCACTCGGTTGGTCACCCATCACCACTTTCGGCCGCCTTGTCGCCATTAGGTTGGTCACCTCATCACCACTGCCGCTGCACGCCACTGGCTGGCCACTGCCGCCTGCAAGGCCGCCACCGGTCACCTCATCACCACTTTCGGCCGCCCGCCGCCACCGGGTTGGTCACCTCATCACCACTCGGCCGCCCAGCCGCCACTGGTTGGTCACCGCATCACCACTCGGCCGCCCGTCGCTCGCCACTCCGGTTGGTCACCTCATCACCACTGCCGCCGCCGTCCGGTTGGTCACCTCATCACCACTTTCGGCCGCCCCGCGTCGCCATCAAGGTTGGTCACCTCATCACCACTCGCCGCCCAGCGCCGCCATTGTCGATTGGTCACCACATCACCGGCCGCCCCAGCGTCGCCACTCGGTTGGTCACCTCATCACCACTTGGCCGCCCCGCCCGTCGCCATCGGTTGGTCACCTCATCACCACTCGGCCGCCCCGCGTGTCGTCATCGGTTGGTTACCTCATCACCACTCGGCCGCCCCATGTCGCCACCTCGGTTGGTCACCTCATCACCACGCGGCCGCAGCGTCGCCACTTCGGTTGGTCACCTCATCACCACGCGGCCGCCCAGCGTCGCCACTCGGTTGGTCACCCTCATCACCACTCGGCCGCCCGCGTATCCGCCACTTTCCGGTTGGTCACCTCATCACCACTCGGCCGCCCAGCGTCGCCCGATAGTTTGGTCACCTCATCACCACTTTCGGCCGCATCCCATGCGCGTGTAGCCACTTTCGGTTGGTCACCTCATCACGCATTCGGCTTCGCCCCGTCGTCGCCACTCGGTTGGTCACCTCATCACCACTTTCGGCGCCCGCTTGTGTCGTCCACTCGGTTGAGTCACCTCATCACCACTCGGCCGCCCTGCAGCGTACGCCCACTCGGGTTGGTCATACCTCATGCACCACTTTCGGGCGCCCCGCCTTGTCGCCACTTTCGGTTCGGTCACCTCATCACCACTTTCAGCCAGCCCAGCTGCTTGTCGCCCACTTTCGGTTAGTCACCCCTCATCACCACTACGGCCGTCCGTAGCGTCACCGCCCGGTTGGTCACCTCATCACACGACTTCGGCCGCTCAGCGCACATCGCCACTTTCGGTTGGTCACCTGCGTCACCACTCGCGGCCGCCCCTTCGCCCGCACTTTCGGTTGAATCACCTCATCACCCACCTGCGGCCGCCCCAGCCTTGATCGCCACTTTCGGTTGGTCACCCCATCACCCGCTGCGGCCAGCCCAGCGCGTCGCCCTTTCCGGTTAATCACGTCATCTCACCACCCGGCCGCCCCGCCGCTGTCGCCACTCGGTTATTCACATCATCACCACGCGGCCGCCCCTTGTCGCTTATCGTCGATTGGTCGCTTCATCACCACTTGCGCCGCCCATCTGTCGCCACTCGGTTGGTCACCTCATCACCACCCGCAGCCACGCCCCGGCGTGTCGCCCACTTTCGGTTGGTCACCCCTCCCCATCGCCCACTCGGCCGCCCAGCGTCGCCATCGTTTGGTCACCTCATCCCCACTCGGCCGCCCAGCGGCGTCGCCATGCGATTGAATGTCGCCCTCATCACCACTCGGCAGCGCCCCAGTCGTCGCCGTCCGTTTGGTCTCTTACCTCTATGTCACCACTTTCGCGCGCCCCCGCAGCGTACTTGCCGTCCGGTTTAGTCACCTCATCACCACTTTCGCCCGCCCGCTTGCGTGCGCCACTCGGTTGGTCACCTCATCACCACTCGGCGCTTACTGCATGCAGCGTCGCCCACTCGGTTGATCACCTCGCATCACCACTTTCGGCACGCCCATGCGTCGCCGTCCAGTTGGTCACCTCATCACCACTTTCGGCCTTACAGCATCGCCCGATCCAGTTGAATCCACCTCATCACCACTACGCCCGCGCCTTATCGCGTCGCCTGTCGGTTGGTCACCTCATCACCACTTTCGGCCGCCCCTTCGTCGCCCACTTTCGATTGGTCACCTCATCACCACTTTCGGCCGCCCCAGCTGTCTGCCATTCAGGTTGTCATCTCATCCACCACTTTCGTGCCGCCCCATGCGTCACTTTGCTCGGTTGGTCACCTCATCACCCACTTTCTCGGCCGTCCGTGGCCGTCGCCCATCGGTTAGTCACCTCATCACCACCCGGCCGCCCAGCGTGATGTCGCCCACACTTTCGGTTGGTCACATCATCACCACTGCGGCAGCGCCCGTAGCGTCGCCATTCGGTTGGTCACCTCATCACCCGCACTTTCGGCGGCGCCCTTGTCGCCCGCTCGGTTAGTCACCTCATCACCGCTTTCGGCCGTCCCATGCGTCGCCATCGGTTGGTCACCTCCGCCGCCCACTTTCGGCCCGCCTCCCGTGCGTCGCCAGCCATCGTTTGGTCACCTCATCCCCACTTTCGGCACGCCCCGCGTCAGCCAGTCATCGGTTGGTCACCTCGCCGCCCTTTCCGCCCCGCCTTGTCGCCCGTCGGTTAGTCACCTCATCACCGCTAAAGGCCGCCCTTGTCGCCACTCGGTTAGTCACCTTATCACCGCTTTCGGCCGCCCTTGGCGTCGCCCGTCGGTTAGTCACCTCATCACCACTTTCGGCCGCCCAGCAATGCATCGCCACTCGGTTAGTCGCTCATCACCTCGGCGGCTCGGCCGCCCAGCGTCG
Organism: Aegilops bicornis; assembly: GCA_021605145.1. Classification (NCBI taxonomy): domain Eukaryota; kingdom Viridiplantae; phylum Streptophyta; class Magnoliopsida; order Poales; family Poaceae; genus Aegilops; species Aegilops bicornis. Next base: position 85,333,403 of record CM038673.1, read on the forward strand.
CCACTTTCGATTGGTCACCCTCATCACCAGCAGCCGCCCGTAGCGTCGCCACTCGGTTGGTCACCTCATCACCGCAGCGCGCCACGGCAGCGTCGCCCGCCTCAGTTCAGTCACCTCATCACCACTCGGCCGCCCGCAGCGTCGCCACTCGGTTAGTCGCCTGTCACCACTCGGCCGCCTGGCGATATACCTGCGCTTCGGTTGGGGCCTCCTTCACCACTTGCGGCACGCCCAGCAGCGTCGCCCAATAGTTTGGTCACCCTGCGTCACCCACTTTCGGCACGCCCAGCGTATCGCCACTCGGATTGATCACCTCATCACCCACTTTCGGCCCGCCCAGTGCATCGCCCTCGTTGAGTCGCCTCATCACCACTTTCGGCCGCCCAGCGTCGTCACTGTCGAGTGGGTCTGCCTCATCACCACTTTCGGCCGCCTGGCGTCGCCATGCCGGTTGGTCGCCATCATCACCCTTTCTCGGCGGCACCCGTGCGCCCAGCAGGTCGTCGCCACCACTTTCGATCCGGTCACCTCATCACCCGCCAGGCGCCCGCTGTATCATGTCGCCCGCTGGTGATGCCCTCATCACCACTTTCGGCCATTACATGTCGTCGCCACTTTTCGGTCGATCACCTCATCATCACCACTCGGCCGCCCGCTGTCGCCAGCGGCTGGTCACCTCATCACTTTCGCCAGCGCCCGCCAGCCTCGATCCGGTCACCTCATCACCACTTTCGGCCGCCCAGCAGCGTCGCCAATCGGTTAGTCACCTTATCACCACTTTCGGCCAGCCCTTGCAGCCTTGTCGCCACTCGGTTGATGCCTCATCACCACTTTCGGCGCCTCCGCGTCACCACTCAGGTTGATCACCTCATCACCACTCGGCCGCTCCAGCGCGTCGCCACTCGGTTAGTCGCTGTACCACCAGCGGCGTATGTCGCCCACCCCATTATATCAGTTAATCACCGCATCACCACGCGGCCGCCCCAGCGTCGCCCTTTCGGTTAGTCGCCTCCTCATCACCACGCGGCCGCCCAGCTCGTCGCCACTCCATCGGTTAGTCGCGATCACCGCTACGGCCGCCCAGCGTGCTCCGCCCACTCGATTTATTCACACTCATCCTGCCAGCACGCCCAGCGCTTCGCCATTCGGTTAGGTCACTTCATCACTTTCGGCCGCCCGCCTGTCGCCACCTCGGTTGATCACCTCATCACCGCGCTGGCCCGGCCGGCGTATCGCCACTTTCGGTTGGTCACCTCGCCGCCCACTCCGCCCGCCCAGCGCGTCGCCCGCTCGTTTGGTCACCTCATCCCCACTTTCGGCGGCACCCCGTGGCGTACGCCATCCTCGGTTGGTCACCTCACCACTGCAGCGGCGCCGCCCGCCTCGGTTGGTCCCCGCATCGCACCCTTTCAGCTTCGCCCAGCGTCGCGTGGCCCGGTTGTCACCCCTCATCACCACTCGGCCGCCTGGTCGCAGCCGGTCGGTTGGTCACCTCATGCCTCACCGCCCCTTGCGTCGCCTTCGGTTGGTCACCTCATCACCACTTTCAGCCGCCCGCTGGCCGCCACTGGTTAGTCACCTCATCACCACTCGGCGGCCGCGCCCAGCGCGTCGCCACATTCGGTTGTCGTCTCCCTTCACCCTCGGCACGCCCCACGCGTCCTGCCGGTTAGTCGCTCATCACCACTCGACGCCCGTCCAGCAGCTATGCGCCATCCGGTTAGTCACCTCATTTAGTCACCCGCGGCACGCTCAGTCGCGGTTCGCCGCACCGTCGTGTTTCGGTTGGTCACCTCATCACCCATCGGCCGCCCCGCGCGTCGCCCACGTCACCTCATCACCAGCATACTGCGCGGCGCCCAGTGTCTGCTCGCTTTCACTTTGGTCACTCATCACCACTTCACCTCATCACCACCGCCATCGCATCACCTTTCGGCCGAGCGCACTCCGTGGCGTCGCCATCGGTTGGTCAC